>CM021737.1:5779536-5890318 GCA_011075105.1 Heteronetta atricapilla
AAAAAAAAAAAAAAAAAAAAAAAAAAAAAAAAAGAAAAATCTAAGTACCTATTTTAGGTTTTGTTGATTGTGACCAAAATGGTTTTGGAAACTGAAGATATTCTCTATAAGCTGTTACTGATCCATAATTAGAATATTAATAATTACTGTAATTATAATTTCTAGAATAGCATTAGTCTAAAAGAAAAAAAAAGTCTAAAGTAACTACATGGATGGTTGTGGGTGAGCAAGGCCTACAACTTTTCCTTAGATTTACCTTCAGTTAAACACTGTCCCTGCAGAGGTCTCAATGTCCCACCGCATGCAGCCTGCAGATTGAGCAGGATTCATTACCTGAGGTTAAATCAAGCATCACTTCTATATATGTTGCTTGTCTAGTCACATCTCTTCCCAAAACGCAACGCTGACTGCAATGTTATGTTCCACCAACGGGTCAGAACCATGACTTAAAAAAGAACAAGCTCTTTCTGAAATGAATGAAGTATTGATTTTGCATGGATCAGCAAAGAATGCAATAATTACCTTCAGATTTACTGTGGCTTGCACTGAAAAGGTTGCTCAGTTCTTCCCAATGAACTCCCACGCGTAAAACAGCATGTATGTGCTGCAGGGCATAAAAAATAATTCTAGCAGAACTCCTAAGGGAAAAAAAAAAAAAAATACAACAATCCCTTCACGCGCGCGGGGGGGGGGGGGGGGGGGGGGCAGTAAATAGGAAACCATAACGTGGCTTCTGCAGCATCAGGCATGGAGCCACTCACATGCACCACTTAGTTGTTTCAGCAAATTAAATCATGTTAATTTCACAAAAATGAGTCACCTTGAGAGGTCAGAATTTAATACATTACTAGCAATGTATGCTTGCCTTTCATTTAAGAAAGCTTAAAACTTCATTGCAAATAACATTTTCCTATGTGATCACTAGCAGCTGAAAAACATGGTGTAAAAAAACTCTTTTCATGTTATTCGTTACCTACACTTAATCTATATTTTACTCGATTACTTTCAGGACAGCAATCGAACCGCCTTTGGAATTTGTGAAAATTACAGAAAATATATTCAGTTGATTGGTTTGAACTTTGAGCCATAATAACGCTTGAATTAACTTTGGGAGATTGATTCTGTTAAAGAGTGAATGACGACAAAAAACAGAGTATTTTTCTTCCAGATAATTGCTTAGCTGATCTATAGCCTAGCAACAAAGCATGTGACAGGTGAACACTCATTTGATCTCAAAGACTGCCTAACTCAAGTTTTTCATCATTTCTTCCCATCAAAACACCTTATGCCCAAATATGTATTACAATACAGAGGATGCTTCAGGAATCACCTACAGGAACACTTTATTATTTCCTATTTCCACATCCTAATTATTATCTCCATTCTTATCTCAGTGTTGAATAGAAGTATTTTCTTTTGCAACAGCTTTGGCCGAACAGCAGAAACCTTATACTGATACAGTAAAGCTTAGTTTAAAATTAGCCTCAAGTTCAGCTGATTTACACACACAAATTTTCATGAATTTATTTAGAATGATAAAGATCAACTGAATTTTTTGAGTACAATTAAAAAAAAAAAAAACACAACAGCAGAAATGCATGCTGGAGATAAATGTGCAGGATATGCTAAGTATGTTCCTTTATTCCTCACTCTTTGGGTTGGGGCTGTGGTTGTTTGTTCACAGTGCATAGTTTCAGTTTATGATTAAAAACAAACAAACAAACAAACCATTCAAAAGGCATTTTATAACGGAAACGGAAGCATGTTCAGCAGGGCCTGTCGGGATACTCAATAGTTATCTGCGTGAAGTGCTAATGCAGTCACAACGGGGATGATGACTCTAGTGCAATGTGTTGCCGAATGAAATTTGTACTGATTTTGCACGGAATTGTACTGTCAGTGATTTAACAGGTTATGAGACTGACTACGATACTGAAAAGGATAAAGAGAAGGATGCAGTAATTCAAGCCAGGAAAAATGAATAAATAAATAAATAAATAAAAGAGAAAAAAAAAAAAAAAGAGCGTAAATACCAAGTTTCTAAGCTCAGAAGGGGTTGCAGTTGAGTAAGGTTACTCATGTATTAAAGAATGGGCTCCTTGTGGAGCCAGAAGTGCCAGCATATGGCGTTAATATTCTGTTTGCAGACTATCCATGGGACCAGACAGGGTATATGCTTTTCTGCAGTAATTGTGTTTGTTCTAAAAACACCTCTTCAGGAAAAATAAGTCAATTAGATAATCAAATATTATTACAGAACAGAATTTCCTAAACTCACAAGAAAAAAAGTTATGCAGTTATCTTTCCAGGTATAATTGCCAAAACAGGAATGTAGTTACATGTTTTCCTTGGTAATGAAGAAGCAGAATGCTAGTTAGCAACAAAACTGAATTCTGTGGTATTAATATCTTACTCAGGATGCCCTAATCTAAAGTGGCAGTACAAGTTTGGAGCTAAAGAGTGCCTAATTACTCCGTAACACTGATACCCATCAAGCAGCCACTTCCTGGAATTAAAATTTACAGGCAAAATAAAAACTGGAAGGAAAAGAAATCAGCTTTTCCTTTCATTCATGAAACAAGTGTAGGAAGTTGGTCCCTGAATACGTTCAAATATTCATCAATAAAAACCAGAAATGAACTGTTTGATTTTCAAATATACTCTGCCCTCCCTGTCAGCATCCAGCTGCTGCATTGCCCCAGGCACTCAGGTGCCAGAGGCAGAGCTTCAGGTGCCGGCAGCCGACTGAAGCAGGCAGGGTTAATGCCAGAAGCGCTCCCATTAGCCCATCATCCATTAAGAGACTCCCACCTGGAAATTTCTCTCCAGCATTGTGCTGTGGATACATTCTTTATATTTCAATGGAGCAGAGATACCCTGTTCTGTTTCTGTTTTGGCGGTGGGGGGGTTGTTTTGTGGTTGTATGTGGGCTACAAATATATATATATATATATATATATATATATATATCCAAAGGAACACATGCGGCTGGAACATTTGGTGATGTTCCCTTAATATTTAAAAAGGATGAAAAGATGCTCATCTTTTCCTAAGGGAAAAAATTAGACATAGGAAGAGGCAAAATTACATTTGGTGACAGGGACTACAGTATTCAAACAAAATTATATGGATCCTACTCTATGCCTGCTTCCCTTTCAGAAGCTAAGATTGCCCATAAGGGCACACAGAAATATTGCTGTCTTCTGAGAAACAAGCTGGAGTAAGGGAAGGAATAGAAAACTTCTCCATTCTTGAAAGTTTGGCTGCAAGAATCCTGACTCTGATATTGAGAGTGAGAAGTCACCAAGTGCAAAGCAGAGAAAGCATACTGATATGTACTGCGAAAAGGTATTTTCCCTCCCAGGGTAAGGAAAAGATAATGCTCTGAGTGCTTCCCACCTCTGCTTTCTATAAGCTACCCCCAACCACATGCACGGGATTACTTTTTACCCATGAGGGTGCAAAGCAGCCATCACCACAAGCACATTGTTGCTGTGTGTCCCACCAGCCCTGCAGCAGGGGAGCTTTGCCACCTCAGCCCCAAAGGACCCAGTGGTTTTGACACCATGATAACCGTGTGGGCATTCTTCTCATCCACGTCTAGCCTCGATGGTGCTTGAAGAAGGAATTTATTTTATTACTCTTGGGGGTTGTGATGACTGTAATTGCTCACCACGGCCTTCTTGTCCACTCTGTCACCTTCAAAATCCCATTCTGGCCGGCTCAGTGTGCACTAAGATCCAGAAAAACACAATGCTGTTGCCAGCAGCACTGAGTTATGCCACATCTCACATACATATATCATGCTTGTTTTGCTTATGAAGCAACTCTTGGGGAACTTTTTTCGAAATTCTTAAGGTTTTGTTCTGAACTAGCATAAAACTTTTTTTTAAAAAAAAATAATAATAATGTACTGCTCTAGAAGATGACACATTTTTGAGAATTGTTGTTTCTACACTTCCAAGATGGCATACCACGTGTTGGCTTAGTGATTCCAATAGCTGTAGCAGGACTCAACTTGCAAAAAGCAGCCCAGGAAATGCAATACAAAATACTGCTGGCTCCTGGTAGACAGCGCACGTCTTCCACTTCTGCAGCTGTGGGACTGAGCTACTACAGTCCTTGTTCTCCCCTGTTTAAATTCTGTTCTTCTTAACCCAACATAAAATGATGCAAATGCAAAACAACTAAGGGGCAGAAAATCCATACTTCCGTCACACATTTCTGTTGTTTTGAAGTTACAGAGAATAAAGAGCAGTGAGGTGTGCTAAGATCAAGTTTCAACAGAACACAGCTTCCACTGACAATCACCCAGATTTCCTGAGGTACCATGAGCATATCCTGGGAACTAAGTCCTTCTTTTAAGCAGCTTTTCTCAGGGATTTCCTATCTGGCCATCCATGAGGTTTCCATAGCACTGAAGAGGGCTACATGAATTGCGTAGGCTTCCTTGACGGATCTAACATAAACCCTGAGGATCACAAAATTTAAATCCTGCTTAAAGAGAGGCACTTTAAAACTTTTTCAGATGTTTACTAACAAAACACGGACATTTTGTGAACAGCAACTCGCAAAAGACAAAATGTACAATGGCAAGTAGAGGGGATGGGATATATATACATTTCCTTTTTATTTCATTTTATTTTTTGTAATGATGTAATTATGGCTGTAACAACAACTGCAAGGATTTGTGGCTTTGTTTTTAAACTGCAGTCAGAAAACTGGCATCATCCTGTTATCTTTGCTGAGAACACTAGAATCTGCAAGTGTGCTACCTGCTATACAGCTCTGACTTTATACCTTACATGTTTCCATCCTTCATCCTTCCCGTAGGAGGTATGCATTTAGAAAAAATACTGTATTATCACTATTTTCATGCCCTATCACATCCTGCCACTTAGAATTTTCTTTTCCTTCACCTATATTCATTGAAATGTTTATTCAAAGAACACCAAGATGATCACAGGTCAGATTTCTGATGGGCTACAGATCAGTATTTGCTGACCTATTTGGCATTAACCTCTTAAAATGCACAAATAAGAAAAACATGTAGAGAGAGGAGAAAAACGTAGACAGGAGAAAACTGTGGCTGGAACAGGGAAAAAAAGACATCTACTAATTTAGTCTTCCTCTATAATTTGTGCTTTAGTACCTCCATACAATTCTAAATACATTTTTAGAGCAGAGAGATCATTTTCATCAAGGGAGACAGCATTTGCAAAATGACCTCTGATTTTGTGGGGAAAGTTTTCTACTTACAATTTACTTAATTGATTGTATTTGCATATCTGGATGCAAATACATCAGGGCTCTTACTTTTCTTTTTCACCACAGCTATTCTGATATTTAGAAAAGCCATTCTGGGAGAGGAAAGAACAACAAGCTCAGGTGCGCTGCTGTGATATTGGGTGATTAATCAGAAGGTCTGGGATGGAGAGGAAGACTTTCAAATTCAAGAATAAAACTACTTCATTCTCACAGAAACAAGTCTCTTGAGGAATGACTGATGCAGGAGACCCAGCTGTGCGATCCAGCCTTCTTCATTGACAAGACAAAACAGCTCTCTGCTTCAGAAAGGCTTCGAGACAAAGGTCATTCACAGCTTTAGACTCGATGCTCTGCCACGTTTATCAAAATCGCAGCATTTCTAGGAACACAGGCAGGATTTTTTTCCCCTACCCTGCATGAACACAGCACTACAGAGAGCTTCCAAATACTTAAGAAACTCTGCATAATCACACAGATTTTTGAGTCTCAAAATGGGTCTCAAAAGCTGCAGTCCATGCAGACCATCATCATCAAACAGTAATGCTCTCATTAAGGAATCATACAGGTTCAGCCTGAGTTACATTTCTGTCTGAACTGGGCTCAGAACACTTTTAAAGATACCTGCACTCAATTTTGTTTTCCTTCTTTTTTTTTTATGTCTAGGTTTTCAAAACAAATAAAAGAGTTCATTTGTCTCCATTACCACTGACCTTACCTTGCAAGTTACTTTTCCAGGATTCTTAAAGGCTACAGATATTACTCTCCAAACCATATTGTCTAAACTAAGAACAAGAAAGCACTAATACAGGCAGGTGGAGACCTTGATACCTTGGTCTGAACTCCTTCCGGTCCTAGGAAATAAAATTAGTTTTGCCCTATCCTTTCTTTCTGGACTACATACAATCCGAAAGCAGGGTTCCAGAAGCTAGATGAGACAATAAATCAAAATACAACCAACCCTTGACAGTACAGAGCCTCTCATCCAAAGAGTGGGAAATCATGTAATTATAAAATCTTGTATTTTAAGCCTGGAAATTTACTGTGTTAGCAATCTTTGAATTGATGGAAAAAAATAGAACATGTACAGTAACACTGAGGTACAGAAGCTGTAATGAAGATTTTCTCTGAGAAAGAATCCCATGGCTTAATACCGTGTGATAACAGAATGCTCAATTAGGATTAAAGAAGGCTTTTCGGTACAGCTGGGATGAGCTCAGGTTTGGGCATAAGTTTTTCATCCGCTTGATCATTGGAAAGACGCTATCGGGTGCTGGGACCAGTGAAACCAAACTGGCTGCATATGCTTACAACTGTTCTGGGATCATGGAAAAACTTTATACAAGTGCTTCCCTTTCCCTGCCCATTATTAGCAGAAAGGTGTGATTGAATGGAGAAAGTTGGAGACAGGTCAGTTGGAGACAGGTCAGTTGTCAGTTGTTCATTCCCCTCCACTGAACTGCCACTGAAGTAGGAAGTTTCACACCAAAGATCAAAGCATTCAACATTAGCATCTGCAAATGGCTCTAGCTAAATCAGAAAAACTAGGCTGCTCACAAAAAAGACATGAAAAATCAGTAAATCTGAGGGAGCCTGCGTAGCAGCATTTGCTACCTGCCCCCTCTTTCACCGAAACACGGGAAGAGGAATGGTTTGTTTTTATAACA
The DNA here is from genome assembly GCA_011075105.1 of Heteronetta atricapilla. Taxonomy (NCBI): domain Eukaryota; kingdom Metazoa; phylum Chordata; class Aves; order Anseriformes; family Anatidae; genus Heteronetta; species Heteronetta atricapilla. The sequence continues at coordinate 5,786,469 of CM021737.1, forward strand.
CCTGTAGCAACTGCCACAGAAAATGCTCCAGAAGAATTAAATCTGACTTAACATTTTAATCTCAGGAATCGATGGTCATATTTTCCAGTAGTATTACAGAACATGTTCACTTTGTCAAAACAAGCACCCATACAACTTGTTCTACTGGAAAACTGGAAACTTTTGTCTGATTTCCCTCCAAGGAGATTAGAGTCATGATTGTCTTATGTAGGAAGAAGATGGCTTCTTGGGTTTCATCATCTACATCCACAAAGACACATACAAACACAGGCACCAAGGCCCCTACTCAAAAGGTGCAGAGGCAGGATCTGCTGTACTCCAAATGCTGGTGTGGTGCCCAGCATCTCCTGTCTAAAGTGATTAAAAAGGAGAAATAGCTGTGTGAACCACGGAAAACAAGTCTCATGCCTGACCTTGCTTTCAAAATCCATTTTTCATCAATACTGAATAGAGAGAGGAGCAATTACTGCAGCCTTCAGGTTCTCATTATTTGAAAGTGCTTCAGAGCACTTTAAACATTTCTACAAAAGTTCAAGTGGGGAATATTCTGCCCATCACATTATTCCCTTGCCCTCCGCGGTCAGGTGGTGCTGTGTGACAATGCCTGAAGAAGCAGTTTGAGCTGTATTTTGACTACAAATACTTACAACTCACAATAAGTATCTATGGGACGCAAGGAAGCTACCTGCTAATTTCTCATCTAATACAGCTTGCTTTCTCTCCAGCTTCTCATACACTGCTATTGTTGATGAGGTCTACAGCTCCATAGTTCTCAACTCGAAATCGAAAACTCACAAAAAGTAAAGCTGATAGCATCTGCCCTCAACCTGAAGGGAACTACAGGACAAAAGGAGATTCAATTAGAATGAAAAGCAATCAATCCTGATCAAGAACCCTATGATTTCACTAGATAAAACAAAGATAAAGGACAATAACCAGCTAATTGGACTAAGCAGAAAGTTTCTGTATGGTTAGATCATTACGTATCTTTTTGGTGAAGTCAATACATTTCATTTTCCTCTGAATAATATGTTTTTGATCACTCTGGAGACCATGAGGTTGCACTGGTATGCCATTGCCTTATAAGACAGTTGTGTTGCCTCTCTCACTGTTATGTTATAAAAGCACGATATGGAACTTGGAGGTGAGGTGATAAAACGTGGTGGTAAAACTGCAAATACCAGTGTTTAAAAGCTTACACTTATCTTATTGTGAACTGAGCCAGAAACTTCATTACCTTGGTTTCCTATATGCAGTGCGTTCAAGTAAAATTATGGCCCATTTCACACACATGCGGATGTGAAAAGAAAATTTACCAAAAACTACGTCAAGCTTCCTACCCACACCTGTTGTGACACAAATGCTTCCCTGCAAACTCTTACATACAACACAGCATTTACTGATATGCAAAATTAAACTGATGACAAGTGACTTCTACATTTACATCATTCTTTGTACCTTTTTACCATATAACTGTTCACATTTCCCTTAGAGCATTTCCCATTCCTTACAGCTCAGAATTTTTGGCTGTCAAATCTTTGTTATGACGTGTTTCTAAGAAAACTGACTATTTTTGCTTCCCAGAACCTGAAATTTGACAACTGTGATTTTCAAGCCAACCTGAAGGACATGGCAACCAAAAACGTCAACATTCGCACTGGAACTAAGTTTAAGTAGTGAGCAGATTCCTCTTACCTGTTTGTGAGCATGATCGTATGAGTTAATGTGATTGTCAAACTCCTGATGTTTATAGTACTGCTTGTCACAGAGTTCACAGTAGAAGTTGGCTTTAAGATCTTCCAGGGCTTTTGCTATCGTGTTTTTCTTTTCAGCATAATCCTGGAGGGGGGGTGGGAAAAAGGAATTTTAGTATTTTCCTTTGATGCTGCGAATGGATTTTGTGCTCTGCAGTTAATCATATTTGTAAACATTTACACACCTCCATAACTAAAAGCCTTCACATATTTGCTGTGTTACACTGCACATATTTACTGTATCTGCTGAGAGACTCAGGATTTGCACACTTCAACTTGCTATACAGTTGCCAGCTCCCCTCAGGGGCTCTGTCAGACGTTAGGCTACAGATGGATTTCCTCAGGTCCTTTCCAAATACAAATATTTTTCATGTTGGAGGTTATTTTCCAGTTAATTTCTACCAAAGATTCAGTGCCCAGATGATCTGGTAGGTAATATGCCTCAGCAGAATAATCACAGAGACACAAGCTCCAATAATTTAGTTATGAGACTTTCACAATGAAGTGTGCTTCTTAATGTGAAAACGAAATTAAAAGAAACTCTGCTGTGTCCCTCTTGAACACAGGTACACATGAAAACCTGATGAATACTTTCATAGCTGAGATGTAATGAATATCTTCCATAGCTTTGCTATTTGCCATCCAGCATTAGAAGGGAAGACCAACATCTCCATTTACCGTACCTAAGTAAAAGCATTAAACCCAACCTTGCACATTATTTGTCAGTGAATTATATACAAGCAATATTAATTTCCTGAATTTATTGATGACAACATGGCCTGTTCAGAAAGAGCATGGAAATGGTCTGTCATCTCACATTAGTTGAGCACCAGTTACATATTAAACATGTTTAACTTGGGTGAAATACCACCTGCTCTTGACAAATCCGAGATAGAATTGACCCTAAAATCCCAATTGCAGCAAATATTGTTTACGAAAATGCACATAACCAAAGGTACATATTTAACATTGTACTTAAATATAATTCAGAGAGATCAAACTGTTAGCAAACACCACTGATTCAGATCCCAACAGAGCTCCTCCCTCATTCAATTTTGCCCATTAAAAGAATTGCAAAAATCACTTAAGGACTGGGTTTTGAATAATGGCTGACACAAGAGGAACTCACACATTTCTAGGACATTTTTAGACTGATGTTGCATAAAATCTGTTTCATTAAAAAAAAAAAGTGCATATTATTTGAAGACATATCAATATATTTACACTTTGAAATACACTTATGCTGTATGGTAACCTATCCCGGAAACTCTGTAATTAGTTCTTGGTAATAATGAGTAAGGAACTATAGGTTTTTTACCACTTCATTTATTACTAAGAAGCTTATGTTTAAGAAAGTAGTGGAGACAGCACATCAAGCTCTATGGGCATAAACTCCCTTGAAATAGATTAAAACTAATTCTCACAGTCTACAGAGGAGTTCCATCATATTTTGCTTTCTTAGAGAAAAAAAAAAAAAAAAAAAAAAAGAGGAGGAAATTTTGGATTTGGGGGATTATCAGAACTCTGAAATATTACATATGATAATTGTGTAGGAGATCAGCAAATGTGATGGATTCTAAGGCAAGAACTGTGAAATAAACAATAACCTTTCTTGTATAAAAAGATCCCAACACATCGAATAACCCTCAAGCAAAATTTCACAAGACATACTGACGTAAGGCAGTAACCTAAATAAAAGTATGTAATGCAGTTGGTGTTCCTTTTGACATAAAGCACCTTTTTGGAAACAATATAATTATTACATAGCAGAACTAACCTGAATGGGATCTACTCTGCAGCTGTACTTGGCATGCCCAGCACATCCCAGTGGAACAGAGACACGGGAAGCCTGTGAGCAACTGGACTGTAAAGTAAGAAAATCTCAACGGTACCTTGTGGTTTCTACTACTACGATCCTTCAGCTAGAGTTCTTTGGTGGGGAGGGTTAATTTTATATTGAAATATTATATTACTGATTTAGAGGCAATATAAAGATTATCATCACGTTATTTAAAATAGATGATAAATAAGTAGAGGGAAAATATTAGTGGAATTTGATCATGCACACGGGAAGGGAAAAATGGGATTTTTATGTGACGAGATTGAAGTGTTTAAAACCCAGCAGTATTTGACGTTAGGAACATATGAATGGCTGTGCGGGATCAGGTCAACATTTTGAACCTGTGTAAAATTTTACTGTGAATAACAAAGGCAAAGTGACCCTTTATTAAGGGCCACGCTCCTCTTTGTTTTGAAGCTGCATTGAGGTTTCATTTGTCCTCTTACTGGAAGAGGTCACAAAATTACATGTTTTATTTTCTTTGTCTGGGCCTTTCATAATTACATACATGCCTACCACACAGTCTCCCAGGCATGTGTATTCAGTCATTCCTCATACCCAGGTCACTCATTTCCTGTCCTGGTTCTTTTTGCAGCCTCCAAGGCCTTTCCAACTATCATCTCCTCCCTGAGAAGACAACATGACAACCAGATACACTGCAGTGCCATACAGTACTATATTCATGTTCTCTATTTTGTTTCCTATTCTTTTTTTGTATTAACTCTTATATTTCTTTTAAATCACCATAGAGCACTCAGCCAACATTTTAATACAACTCCTTTATCACCTACATCACTTGCTGCTGTGCAATATTTCGGTGGCAGGAGAAGTTTCTATTCAATTACTAAATTTCATTTAGTAATTAACTGGTGACACACCCTGATCACTGTGATCTAAACATGGGCAAAAAGCATTAACCAGTAACTGTGGACTGTGAGGTATCTATCTGCACCAGAAATATATTTTCATCAAGGATTTGTTAATGAAATAGTAGCAGTGCTTATTTTTATAAAAATTTGCATTGCACTTGAAGCAATCAAGATATATGAAACAGTATTTTCTTCATGTCATGACCTAAAACTATGAGGTGGGACCCATATTTTATTCCAATGTGGTAGGAAAGGATACCAAATCACCTCTCCAAACACCTCTGTCAATTTGCTTCAGGTTGGTCCTTTCCAAGGCTTCAGCCCTTTGCATTGCACACTGCCGGTCCCACCACAGCCCCTGCTGAAGGAGAACTGTGCTGCAGGCCCTGTTCCTGCATCACCTGCAGCTCTCCAGTGCTCAGAGCAACATCGACTGTGGGGATCTGGAGGCTGCCCACAGCTGGCGAGTTCTCTGGGCTGGGTCAGACACAAGAACAAATTGCCATTTCTGACTGGCATCAGGAGCTGAGGGAAGACTGATATCAAGGATGAGCAGGGAATGGAAATACGAGAACATAGGCTGCTGCTTCCCTGCCTGTTAGACTATTTGTATTGATTTGGAGGAGAGTACTACCTTGGAAGAGCAGGCTTTCGCTAGTGCTATGAATTTTGATGAGGGACAGCTGCCCAAAAGCTGACGGTAAGAAATGATAGTTCCTGGACCTTGGTAGTGCTGGCAACAGATTACAGACAGGAATGACAGAGACTTACCGGAGAGGAATATTCCTGGAGTAAAGTGGTAGCCAAAAACCCACTTAAAACAGTAAACTATGATCAAACTTAGTCCCAGTTCCATAAAAAAAAAATTGCAAACCATGCTGGAAGTTTTAAAAGAACTTTGAATTATGATTCAGTTTGGTAATGAAACTCAGAACTGAGTGTCACTTTGTTTCATTATTTTTTCCTGAAAGGCTTATTGTCTGAAAGCCTACAGCTATAATTCACTGTTGTCATCTTTCATAATTTATATGAAAGACCTCTAATATGTGATCACGTCTCTCAGCTGGCTTTGTTTCTCTAAATCCATCTTCTCCACCCTCCAAATCCTTAAGCCTGTGCAAACGCTGCTGCAAGCATCTGACAAATTCCATTAAGAGCAGGCTCCATCTGCAGAGGTGCTACCTTTAACCACTGAGACAGGACTTTCTGCTTCCATTCTACAAGAGAAAGAAGGAAGGGAAGCTACAGAAACATTTAATGCTTCCCATGGACAACTTTGGGAAGTTGACTGGATTCCTCAACTAGGGGAAGCTTTTATTTAGTGCACTGCAGGCTCATACTTTTGCTTCCTGTTGAATGGTTAAACAGGAAACAAGAACCACGTTAAGAACCTGAAATTAAAATATAGCATCTACACCATAGTGATTGCCAGTGTCGATACTCTTACTTCCCAAGAAATGTGAGCTCCTTTTATTGCAGTAAGCTATTTTGTATTTACTGTAGACTTAAAAGGGTCAGGCATGCAGTCACTGCAAAGTAAAATGTATTACAGAAACAAACCCCTTCTTCAGGAGAATTTACTGGTACAGTCATCCCAGAGAGGATTAGACTGCTCTGGTCTGAACCTCCAGATTAGACCACATTAGACTTGACAGATGTTCCAGTGTAACCTTCCTTGACAAAAACTATTTAAAGCTTTTTTTTTTTTTTTCCTGTCCTGATAAAAAACAGCAAAATCGTATTTTGAACACTGTCAAAAAACTCCAGCTAATTCTCTTGCTTTGGCAAAACTATATCTCAGCTGTATTTATACCTACTGACACAATCAACAATGATTCTTCATTTCTGGTATATTTGCTAGGACAGTTAACTGCAGGACAGTTTGAAGCAGCAAATTTCACTGAAAAAAAAAATGTACAATTTACAATTCGGTAACATCTCTGCTATTTATCTTGGTATTACTCACTACATATAATTTGTTTTTATATCTTCCTATATCACTTCCTCATGTGAGCAGTCTATACATCATCCACTGATGTACTTGAAGGAATAAATAAAAAATAGCATGCATTAGTAATATTAATGCACTATAGCACCAAATATAATTATTTATAAGGTTCTTATCCTTATCAAGGCGGTGAGGCCAAAGCAAAAAGCAATTAGATACATTGATCAAATTACTCATTGATCTCAGCAAACTCATTTCCAAGCAGTGTATAGCAAGCTTCAGTTTCACCCTAACTTGAAAAGGAGGCTGGCAGGGAAAATGAGCACCAACAATACTGTCAGATCTTCCTGGTTACTGTACTTGAGACTTGCCCATTAGCTGTGAGATCTGATAGCTACCTAAAACTCGTAAGGCCATAAACATCAGATGTTATTTTCACTTGATCCCTCCTGACATTGTCGTTCCAAGCCAAGCAGCTTCCACAGGTCGTGACCCCATGGTTTAACTGCTTTGCTGCACCACAAGGTTATGGGCCCAAGGAAGAAACAGTACCGCGAAGACCCCTACATTAATTGAACATCATAGGCTGAAAAAGAAAAAAAGAAAAAAAAAGAAAAAAAAACCACCAACCCACCTTTGATTTCTCTTTAAGATTGCCTGAAAACAACTAACTGCAAACAAAACACTTATTACATACAAGAGAGCTAATCAGTATTCTGGTGTGTGCATACTTGAAAATGCTACTGAAGACATGCAAATAGCTATGAAACTGTACTCTCAGCTTCATGGACAGGATTCTTGTTTAGGTACAGACCCTAGTATTAAGATAAATAACAGTGAAATCAGATGGAAATAGCAAAATGTATTCCGACTTGTGCTGCCTGCTTCCCAACACCATCCTCGCTTCTTGGAAACATCACATTTTGCAAGCACACTGACTGATGTCAACAGCTGGATTCTGCACCCCCCAACTAACTGAGGGATGGATGGATGAGGTGGATGAGAGCAGGGACAAAGCTGGACCAGGGGAAAGCAGAGCAATGCAGAGCAGTGCCCTGCAATGTTAAGACTGAATTAACTTTAAAGGAAGCTAATGATGAGACAGCAATTTGTTATCACATTTGTCTGTCTCATTAACTTCTTTAAAGCACTTTCAACTGTATAATTACTTTTAACTGGGACTCATAAAATCACTTGATTAGCTTTTTTGCCATTAAAACTAACTCTTGTGCATATATCTGTAGAATTATTTATTTATTCTAACACTCTAAATACTATTTCCAGACAGAGCATGCACTCAAAAGGTGACACGAAAGCTGGCCACGCGTTTCTGCTAACTACCTGTATTGAAAAGAGGCTCTTCAGTGGTGTTTTATGAGAAAACCAACACAGGTATGGTTGTAATGGAGAAAAATTTATCTTACCCCATCACCACCACTCATCTTCTGAAATCCATAGATGATGGAATGGAAGTAGGTTTTGCTGTAGCAAAGAGAGGTTTTATGAAAAGGTTTCCTCCTGATGTGTGTTAAAAGAATACCATTTTCACTAAATGTTTATCACTGTCAAATGATAAGCAGAGGAAGGAGGAGCCTTTACTGATCTACCTGAAATAGTCCAGTCACACACTTTAATTTGAACAGAATTTTGATTTAAAAACCAAACAAAATCACAAAACCCTGGGGTTGATTTTCAGCATTTTGTTTCCTTGCAGAAGGCATGTGGGCATCTAAAGATTCTTACAGCTCCTTAACATGGTTTCATTGACAGGTAAATGTCTAATGCAATTAAGATTCTTTGGAAAATCAGGTTTTTGTGTCTGATCCTTTTTGTGTCTGATGCCCACCTAAACGAGACGAAGTGCCTTTTAACCCCGCAGAACTCACAGCCCTGAGAACAGACTGAAAACCACTCTTGAGCACAAAAGCCACACACTGGAACAAATCTCTATTTTTATACCCAGCAGCCTTTCATCTAAAGGGGACATGACAACACGTGTGTCAGTGGTTTCAGAACCTGGGGAAGGGCAAAAGATAGGGAAAGAAGACTTGTTGATTTATTTCACCTCAAGTTAACTCACTGCCAATTGACTGGTAGCTATTAATCTGTGTTAAAAGTTGCTGTAGAGCTTGTCAAGCATTAATTTGTTTGTGCGGTTAGTTTTTGGTCTGGTAAAAATCGCCAGTTTAGTTGGCTGAGGCATTGGGAACCAGAAAATTGGATGCCATCTACAATATATTTAACTTTGAACATGGCATCGGTCTACGGGACAGCTCATGCATTAAAGCCTGCATACCTGCATGCTCAGGATCAGATGCCTCAGTGTGTACCAAGTTCAGTTTTCCTAGCTTTAGTTGCTGTACTTGACTGTGACAGCTCTTTTTCCTAAAAATGTAAGATTTTTATCATAATCCTCCATAGCAATTTCTTGGCTAAATTTTCAAAACATTTTTCTTGTATTTTTTCTTTTCTCTTTCTGTTTATATTTTTAGAAGTTTTTGTTGTTGTTTGTTTTGTTTGGGGAGGGGAGGTAATAGAATTATATCTGAATTAAAGTTATTTCTTTCTCATTTGATTCCTCTCCAGAACCCAGCTTCTCCATGAGCGACTAAAATTACAAATTATTCTACTTAGAGTAACTACGTTATTTAAACATAATGCCTCAAAACCTGTGAACATCACACTGTATATTTATTGACCCTGCTGAGGAAGTTTCCAATCATATTTTAAATTCAGTAGGTCCACTGAGTTTTCGCAGTCAATGTGCTTGCTCCAAGCGGAGCTTATTGAAGTGAACGCTCATGGAAACCCCCACGGCAGGCTCAGTGAGCTTTCTTTACAGACCCTTTTACTGATTCCAGTTTGCTATGGCTTTCCAGACCATTAAACCTTCTCATGCAGATATATACCTTTTTATAGCTTCAGGGACCCGTCATTGCTAGCCTTCTTTATGTGCTTTGAAGTGATGTGCCACAAGCACTTCAGTGGCTGGCCATTGAAAGGATACCTTAGAGCGGGGCAAGGCCTAAAGCACTTTTGGGTTGTGTGCTTCTGCCTAAGAAGTCCTGGCTGCAGGTAGGAAACACTTCCAGCTGCAAACGAGAAGGATATTCTGCTTCCCTCTACCACCTTATCCCACTGGACGGACTGCACAGACATATGGTTATTAAATGGAATCCATCCCATAGGCTTGGGCCAGGGTACTTTTGATTTTAGAAGTTGTCTCATTAGAAAACACCCAAGAACCACTAGGAATTACACTGCTCTGCTTCTTCACTCGACTAATTATGAATAGGCAAAAGCTTAAGATTTTGCATTATTATGCAGTATGACAGTATGTATTTATTTTCCTAAAGTTAATCCTGTTACCATAGACAGAACAAGTGAAAACAGAAAGGAAAAAAAAAAAAAAAAAAAGGTATTATTTCTTTCAGCATCTGTAAATAAACAGATCTTCTCTCTACCATCCAGGAATCCATTTTTTACACAGTGTTCACAGTGTTTTCTGGCCAAAAGCCTCACAAAATTACACTGAAGCCCACAGAAACAGTCAGTCCTAAATGGTAAACAGAATTAAGTTTAAATATGTCATAGAGAAAATACCTTGAGGGAAACAAACAAACAAACAAAACCAAACAAACCAACCAAACCCCACAAAAAGCCTACAGGCTTGCAATGATGAAATGGAGGCTGCTGATGGCAGATGGTCTGGGATTTTGTCCTTCTGGAATTTCTGGAATGTAAGAACCAATATGTCAATTTTGTCTGCATGGACATGCATGAGATTTCTTCACCTAGGATTTCTTCACCACTTGGAAGTAAGGAAACGTGGTAGGTTCCTGATGATACTTTTAAAACATAAAAGTCTGTTGTGGGGTTTTGAGTGTTTTCCCTTTTTCCTCCTCTAACCTAAGAGCCTGTTGTTGAGGTTTATGCGAAAATACATGGAAAAAAAAAAAAAAAAAAAAAAAAAAGGCAGAATTACCGAGTCACTGTTATTGAAGTGATGTTACACAAAAACCTTTCCCTTCTCACGTGCAGATACATTCCCACCTCCCCTTTCCCCCCACAGCCACAGTAAGGCACGCACTATTTTTGAAGACCTTGTCCTTATCTTTCTGAGCTGGCTTTGTTAAGCTGCCAATGCATGAAAGGAGTCCTGCAGGAGCCCTGATTTACCTTGGCAGATCTACAATATCTAAATGATGAGTGGACCTATTGCAGTCTTAAACCCAGCTGTATCATCTTAGAGATGAGATGGTCCTGGGCTTTGTTCTCATGCCAAATAATTTTTTTTTCCAAGAACTTCAAATGAGTTTTTCCTATTTATTTATTATTATTATTTTATGAGAAGCAATGGCAGATTCAGCATTTATCACTGTGATGAGCCTCGCTTATACACAAAGTTATTTGAATAGATGTGACTTATGAGAATAGCTACTTTATGAGAATGGTAACACTTAAGTTTTGAAGACTTTAGGCCATAAAGCTGAATAGTTGGTACTCGACAATTTCAATAAAAGGGAAAGACAGATGGTGGAAGTAGAACAAAAACGCCACTTAACGGCTCCCAGGGACACACAGAGCCTTCAGGCACGCTGCTTTCTACCTCCACCTCCTGGCCAAAGGGGAGAAGGGAAGGTTGAGGCTGATGTGATGCTTTTCACCCTTCCCTTGGAAAACGGGGAGAAAACAAAGGACTGCGGTACAGCCACACGTCAAGACATACTGTTGGGTAAACGGTTTCTGGAGTTGAGAGCACCAGAGAGAGAAAAGGCATGAAAAGCACTTTTATCCTTCTCTGCTGCCTACTGATCTAAGGAAGCGTTTGGGCAGAGAAACTGAAATTTCTTGCATAGAGTGTACAAGATCTGATGGAAGATATCTAAAAATGACTAGCTATTAGCACCAATAACATTTTCTAGGAGATTCTTGAAACGGAGGAGTGGGATAGTACCTGCACTGCTCTGTTGCCTGAAGTGCTGCATGAAGGACACCTTTCACTGCCAGACGGACACACAAAGAGGAAAGAAGCATTTACGCTGCATCGCCCATGAACTTTAGCTGGGGTTAGAGAAGTGCAGAGAAAGTGAGCTGCATCTGCAAAATTGACAAAGTTTCCTCAAAGAAAACCCATACTTTAAGTCCACATGTTAGCATAGACAATGCCTCTAGAACTATCCTTAGCCACGCGTCTCCATTTTGCTCCATTTTCTGTCCTGTTTTATTCACAGCAAATTGTCAAAAATCCCTGAAGTTGAGCAAAAATGCAGATAATGACATGGTGTCAGTTAAACTTAAAAACAAACAAACAAACCAACCCCTTTCTGATACAGATTCACAAATGCTCAGGGCAAGACCAGAGAGTGGGACCTGGCTGAAGTGGGAGGGAGCATTTCTGCCCACCTGTCCCACACTGCAACGCTCGGTGCAGCTAGCCAGAGACAGAGCAATGCTAAAACACAAAACTAATGTGAGGAGTGCTAACACACTTGTCTGTATCTTTCCTAGTAGCAGGTGAACAGCAAAACCATCAAGATCATTTTGAAACTTCAGCATTTACAACTGTCTTACTGGCTAATTTCTATGCGAGCAGTGCCTGTAGGTTCCCATCATTTTAGGGACCCACATCAGAATACCAAAACCTGTTTTACAGTCCCCAGAACTATAAGTGTTAAGCCTCTCAACAGGAAGGTTTCAATTCCAAGTCACTTTTCCTCTTGTGCCAGCACACACTTATGTAGACCAGCAAGCTGATTTAGGTTAAAAATACTTACTTGGGGAAAAACATATAAAATTAAAACCTTAATCAGATCACATATGTAATAACGTGGTGTTCAGCTTCATCAGCATCCTGCAAGCCCAAACAACAGGGTGGTTGTATAAGATATGGCACCAACAAACCAACCTCTACTACAGAAGGGAAAATCAAAGCTAACAGCAAAAGGTCTGAAAGAAATCAGTGTAAACCAGTAATAAAAAGTGAGGCTCCTAACGCCTTATGTTCTGATAAATATATGCATTTAGCTTTCCATAAAACTACAGATCTAAAGATCATCACATTTAATCATCATGAAGGAGTTGCTAGGATTGTGAACTGCTCAGCAGGTACAAAAGCAGCATGACGTGGAGGATCAAGGATTCTCCAATGTAAACAGGAAAAAAGACTTGAAGAGAGAGAGAAATAATGGCTCAATGTGCTGGACAGAAATGTATATTGAGGAGATTCCAGCACTAGTGGTGAGCTTGAGGCATTCAGTAAAAGAAGTAGATTTCTTGCATACAAGTGATTTTTTTTTTCAAAGCCTTCATTTTCTTGGATTATTCAATTCTCACTTAGCCTTAAGCCATCCCTGCCCAGCCAAAAGGTTTCTCTTTTTTAGTTGAAAGGAGCTCCAGCTGCCTTGAAGAAATAAACAAAAGAAAAATTCCCAGTGCCATGGAAACTGCATGATGCACAACATGCTTTTTCAGCAGGAAGAATCCAGGAAATGTATGCAACATTAGCATTTCTGAACCCGCTACTCATTTGTGTTAAAAAGAAACAATATCTACAATATTGCTGATATAACAGTCAGATTAACAGCATTGCAGCTTATCTGCGGTTAATAGTAAAATACTGCAATAGTATAGCTACTTAGGAAAGAAACTAAACAAAGATGAAATGGCTCATAAAACTGGCATCTGGATACAGAGCTCAGTGAGAAGCACTTAAAAAAATTGATCCTGAAGCAGCAGTGACCAGAAATTGCAAAGGTTAGATGTATCTAACCGAGCTTTCCCAAACCTTAAAGGTATTTGGTACTAGGACTTTGGTCTGTCGCAAACCCAAGTTCAGCAACAGTAGTAAAGACTCACTTCTTCTGGACCTGAGTTTCAGGTGTGGATTCTCCAACACGCATGGATAATGTCCTCACACTATGGTCTTTTCCGCTTCCATGGCATTGATTAGGTCCTCCAATGTTGCAGAAACATGTAGGGCTTAAAAACTTGGAGTTCTTTGCTTCTTTGTTAATTCCAACTGAAATGGCTTTTCTATTTCATGCATACAAACATACATTAACCTGTGTTCACACAGCATGTATTAGCACAAACCTAACTTTAGACACCAGATTTATAATATGCTACCTACTAGCTAAAATGATCTACTGTCTTGCTGAATTTCCTGTGGTAATAGAAACGGATTTAGGAAACCATCAGGCCTTGCTCAGTCTTACAAAGAAAATTCCCCACAGGGTGTCACCCATGAAAAAGAGTGAAATTAGGCAAAAAGCATCATCAGAAAGAAAAAAGTGTAAGCACAGTGAAGAGTCTCAGGCTGAAGTTTCAAATCTGGGTGGCTTTAGTGCTGACCTTACCAGAAAGAAGTGTCAGGACTATCTTTACTGTCAAATGCTGCGCAAATACAAGAGCACAACAGTAGCAGCAGCTCAAGGAGGTAATGCTGCAACACACAGCTCTTGCTTTGCTCCCCCACCAGCCTCTCACCACCTTGCAAAGTTACACCAGAGACAGTTCTTTTGGATCAATATATCCAGTGGGATTTTAAAAATATGTGAATTAAAAATATGTTAATTCACCACAGGTTTATCACACAGGAAAAACTACATACTAATGCCTTGTTTCCTAAAGTTGTGCTAATGATTATGAGGAGTTTACCTTTTATTATTGCAGGATGCAATAATAAACTGCAGGATGTATTCTGGGCATCCAGTGAAGAAATAACCGTTTCTCCAAGCTAAACGCCATCCTATAGTAAAACATTTCCTACTGATTCAAGTCAGATGAAATCTTTTCACCAGTCCCAACAAGCAATTTGTTTCTTACAACCAGGGTGGAAGGGCACTCAGCTGAGGATGCTCACATTTAAGTTTTGTGTCTGGATGCTGCCAGGAGGTGTTAAATGAAGACAAAGCACTTACCTTTCTTTTTTCCAATTTCATCCATAACAATACTGTTGAAGTTACATGCATATTTTTTAATGGTTTACTTAATCTGAAGCATTGCTTTATCACAGTTTGCATATCCTTTGATTGCTTTGCATGTAATCATTTTCATGAACCAAAGTTTACGGTTATAAGAATTGTTTACAAAAATAAAGTAGAAGGTAACTGCATTTAACACAATTAATGCTGGTGGGTTTTTTTACATAAAGTGCTTTTCAATTGTTTTTATCTATTGAAGCACCTTAAATCATCTAATAACAGTGGCCCTACGTGCAATGCAACTGCATTGATGGAGCACATGAGCTCCGCCAGTTCTCATAATATGAGTCAGCAATTGTGCTGTGATATCTTTAATTTGGTACAAGCCAAATCCTCTTAAGAGCACCTGCTGGAATCCAAAAGGTCAGACATGAAAGTGGCAGAAAATCAATACTGACATCTTCTGTCACCCTGCACAATCTATATTACTCTTTCTAAGCTTAATTGCTTCTTTCTTTTCTTTCTAATATTTTGGCTGCTCCAGTCTTGCTTATGTAACATTTCAAAAATACAATAGAATTGCTTCTCTGCAGGGAAAGTTGTTACTTTTAGTGCTAAAAATCAGAACAAAGCTGGGTTTTGGGTGGGCTTTGTGCAGACACCCTTGTGATCAAAGTTAGGCATTTATATAGCGACTGCCCGAAGCCATGACAACCCAACTGACTGCACTCCTCCATCAGCTAGGCCACTTTTGAAATGGCTTAGCCCAAAATTTTAGATCTATTAATACCAGTTCTGCCCATACTTATTCTCTTACAGCTTTGTAAGAAGTACAGGTCCTCTCTTTACATGTTTATAAGGGTTAAATCAAAACACTGTGAAAAAGAAATTCCACAAGCCTTCAGAACCAGCTTTCTTGCCTGCTGCATTTTTAATTATGAATAAATACCAGGCAACTGCCTAGCCACTAATAATCAATACATGCAACATGGAGGAAAACATTAATTTTTCAAGAAAGAGACTACAATATGAAGCCAAGAAAAGGTCATTCTAATCTAAAACAGAATAAAACGAAAATGAATTAAACATCCCTTTAACTTTGATAGGAGAAGTTAACAGGTGCTACATCTGTTAGCAATTTTCTCGTATAAAAAGATCCCCTAGCAAAAATAACGGGAGAAAATACAGATTTCAGCAGACAGGGAATAACCTTTTGTGTCCTTGAAAAGAAAGCTGAAAGTATATAGAAAAGAATTAGCACTCGGCCATATCCTGTTTTTATTTGAATTCTTTCCTTGGAACGCTAGACAAGTCTGCTGATTACTTTATTTCTTCCATCGCCTGAGCTTATGAGTTTTTCAAACATTTTTCTAGGATCCCTCTCACATTAGAATTGGGTTTTATAGCTCAGTGATCACACACAGGGAAGTAATGAAAGTAGAAAAGTTGTGATCATGGCCATCACCTGATTTTTTAAACATTATCAAACAAGCTATGGAAACAGTGATTTTTGTCTTTACTCAGTTAAAATGGTTGTCAGTCAACTCAATTGACACCAAATCTATCTGCATGGAAACACAACCTTCAACAACTGCAATAAACAGAAAGGAACGACAATCCTATGACTCCAGCACCTCACCACATAAGGAGTCCCTCATGGCCAGGACCAATAATGCTCCCCAGGAAGAGCTGCAGCCAACCCACCAGCCACAGCTGCCAGCTTTTGATTACTCCAAGCCACCTTTTAACCAGATGCCTCTCCAAAATGAACGCAAGACCACCATTAGACCCTCTCACTATTCATTACAAGTGCATTCAGGTACGGAATTCATCATCCCTCCTTCTCCGCATGGAACCTCCTCCTTTGTGTGCATCCAAGCAAAACCTATGAAACTTCATCTCAAGGTACTGTGATGATCGTTGGCTTAAAATTACAAAGGTGCTCAATAACTTGTCTGGAATTCCAAAATTAGGCATCAGCTGCATGCAACCAGCACATAAAAACCCGTGGGACTGTGCTACCTGAAACTAGGACTGCAAAAATGCTGCCAGGCAGGAATGCCCCAGAGCATGTCACACCAGAGGCGTCCCATGTTAAACCAAAGCAGGGCAACTTCCATAGCCCGGAGCAAGTGGTTGAGTGGTGCACATGTAACACACCGGGCAGAAAAAGCAGGCGACGATTCCTAACTGATAGGAAGGGAACAGAGCTCTGTGCGTGAGGTGGGCAGGCTATGCACTTGCTCTGACTGACTCCCTGCAAGAGTAATCAAGTATTCCAAACCATCAGAGGAAGCCTTAGGAGAATCACCTATACAAACTGACAGCACCTGGCATTGTGAACAGTTTGCGTTGATGGTGTCTGTGTATACATTCCCTACAAAAGGAATGTTTCCATTTGGGAAGCTACTCACAAAGCAAGGTGGATCCAAAGTTATTGCTTCAAATAACAGCTCCTGGAAAAGTAAAAAGTTTCACTCCTTGCTGTTTCTTGAGCATTAGCGTTACACTTTTGCTTTAAATGGCAGTTCAAAGGCTGAAAATAAGGCTTTTAACGTCGACCTTGCATGTTTAATTTTAAATGTAATGAGAAGGATACAATTTAATAGAAATTCATTGACCTTTTAAAACACTTTTCTATACCATTTTCTCTCATAAATTGGTGAAATATTTACTAGCATGAAGCTTTTATTTTTTCCATTAACAAATAGTTTCCCCTTCCCTACTTGATTCTAGTCATAAACTGTTCTTAATGATATCATAATTATATGCCACGCAAATAGTTATGGAATAAAGTATTTTTAAATTCCATTTAAAAGTAGTAAAGTCACAGTGCGAAGTAGTAGGCAGAAGGCATTAATTACGCACCGTTCAACAGCATAAGTGAAAATGCAAATTCTTTTAACACGTATTTAAATAGCTGTTTGCATCTCAAAACACAACCCATAAAATAAGAGCTACTCCAAATCATGACAAAACTGTTACCTGAAGAATTACGGCAAACTCCCAAAGTAACAAAACAGAAAATTATGTTTTCACAGAAATAGGTATATACATATTTATGCATATGTATATATCTATACACACATGGAAAACAGGACCTTAAAGGTTTGGGTTGAAGCCATGCCATTATTGCTTTTTCAGCAATTCTGAAATGGCTCTGCCCAAGAGTCCTGTTTGTGTATTGAACGCTTTTCCTCTTGCTGAGTATGCTCTGCCGGGCTTCTCAAACGGGGACACTTGCATCTCTCGCACTAGCTGCAAAGCTCCCTGACTCTAACACTGCTTGCTTCAATTGTTATTCTGGACAGCCAAGCACCTCAGAGGGATGGGTAGAGACAAGGACAGAAGAGCTGACTCACAGCAGATGCAGTCTCACACAGAAATCATCCCAACAAAATAGCATGTCCACTCTATGTGAGGGGCTAACCATTAATGAAGTCTAATCACTTGCAAGCAATTAGGTCCATCATCACTACTTAAGACAAGTTGTCATAACTAATGTTGTTAATGGGATTAACAAGATTCTTCCAGTAGTAGGGATATAAAATAGTTTTGTCTCACCACTGTTCTTAAGTCAACAGATACATCACAATGTGATGAAGCATAAGAACAAGCAAATATTGACCTTAATAAACATTTTATTTCTGTCCTCTTTGCTTTTACTGTGTCTTTAGAAATCACAGAGGACAGTTCAAGCACACTCCCTAGCACATGCTTCGGTTTCAGAAAGAAGGACACAGTACAATTATTTCTGATGAACAACACAGAGAATATTTGCTGTCCAACAAAACACTGCGTTTCCTAGCCTCAATTTACAAACTTTCTTAAATTGAGAAATTTCTGGTTTTGTTTTTGTTTTGTTTGTTTGTTGTTGTTCCCTAGCTCTGGAACATGAAAACAGTATTTCCAAACATCTCTGACTATATAACACAATATAGATAGCACAATGAAGCTTTAGACTTTCAACTGTTGTTTCTTCCCTAAACGCGATACACATATACATAATTAACTGTGTTATTCTGCCCCTGGTATTTCATTCTGGTGGTTCTCAGTTTCCCCACACTGAGCCAACAGATGGAGTTTTGGAGAGGAGTTTTTGGACAGAGTATCACAGCACGCACCTGCCTCATTCCAACTTTCCTGCAGGCCCAGCGGATGTGACTGTGCCAAGATGCCCAGCGGCACCAGGAGGCAAAGCTGCCCTACTGTCCTGTACTTCGCTTTCTGGCGAGGAGGGAACAGCTCTTAATCTACTGCTGAACGTATTGACCCAACGTGAACAGGAAGGTGACACCAGTATCATCAGTGGGCAAGATCAATGGAAAGGCAAAGAACTCAAACAATCTCATATAAATACAAAGGGACCACATTAAAGCCACTGTAAAATCAGATAACGTTGATTTGATTGTACAGCACAGAGGAGAAAATGTGGTGTGCTGCGCTAACACTTAACTTCATTAACCAATTTAAATCATTGCTTTTCAGATTTGATTATCAACATAACTGTTTGGAAACGCACAGAATCGCACAAAGCAGTGTATGGAATCTCTTCAGTGCCGCGTAATTAAAAGCAAACATTGATTGCTTAACTGTTGAAGTCAGAACCTCTATCAAGTACAACTTTATTGAACAATAAATTCAATTTCAGATTTGGTTATTATTTTAAGATTAAACCATGCTGTGTTTCACCACACACTGATCTACCTACCCCGAATACGAGTGGAAAGTATTCATTGCAAAAGCAGCCATGCCCCAGTGCCACCAGTCACCACCCTGCAGAGCAGCGTTACATGCCGCACAAAACACCCAGGCATGAGACCTGCTAAGAGAGCTTTGCTTCAGCCACCCTGACGCGAATCAAGCTATCGATGTGCTGCAAAAACTACACTTCCACAACAGCCAACACCACCAACTGATTCTTGTGTGGTCTTTTCATGGATTTCAGTACAGAAACGTCAGAATAAATACAAAGAAAACCTTCAACGCCAACTCGATTTGAAAAGGAACCATCCACACTAAGAGTCTTCACAGAAAAGCTGCTTTGTAGATTTCAAGTGATGCAGATCAGCGTCATCTCAAAGACAGTTTCAGACTAGGCTTACTCCAGGCTTATAATACTGAATTAAATACATTAACAACTGTTGATTGTCTCTGACATCTTCAGGATGAGAAGATTTGTCTATTTAAAACATGTAAATACCAACACACAATCTCCGATAGCATCCAGAAAAATGGCTTGAACTTAAGCATATGCAGGGGCACGTACAATAACAATCATTGAGCCTCCTCTCCTCATGCTGATGCAATGGTTCTAAGTAGATCTTTTTCATCTGACTCAGCTATTAATGTTACAGGCTGCAAAAAGCCCTTTTGCAAAACAGTGGAGGAGATTCTGCAGGTTTTCATGCTCGAGACATCTGTTACTTTCCTGTCGAGATTTTAAAGGAGCCCAAAGCTGAATCGCTCTTCAAGAATGACAACAGAAAACAACATATGAATGAAAGGCTGATCAGCTGCTGAAACTTATCTGCAAAAAGGCATTTGCTTTCCAGATAACCAAAGCACAAAAATCAGCTACCTGTACAGCTGTGTTAATAGGTCTTACACATAGGTGGACTCTGAGGCAGCTGTTTTGAAAATCTACTGACAATCATTCGTCCCTTAATTCACATGTATTTCTAAAGTCAGCTGAAGCCATTTCTTCCTTGCCATTAATATTCATAAAACAGAAGAGAATGAAGGAATATCCTCTCATCCACTACTTTAACTGTCTGCTAGAGGACGGATTTTTGTCTATGTCAATATGCAGAGAAACTTCTCAACAGAACACTGTAAGAGGCAGTGGAACAAGAGTGCTGATGAACTACAGGTAGCCTCAAAACCTTCTGTAGTGTATGAGAGCAGATTTTCTCCAGATTAATAGAATCTGTAATACATTAAAAACAAACAAAGCAAAACACCACCACCACCCCCCTCTAATCACTATATGAGCAGGATGTTTTGGATTACCAACTTCTCTAATATTTCCACTCTGTTCTCAGCTCTGTATGTATGAGATTCTACTTAGGAGTCTATATAACACTAATGCTGGGAAGAAAGTGCTTTCTAAATGTCATCATCTAACCTACAAAATCACTAGTCTCAGGTAAAGCTTGTTCTTTGAAGGCAGACAGACACTACTCCTATTTTCAAGTACAATCTGTGGCCTATTTCGATCTTAGTCTAAATATGAAGGAAATGTCTGGAATAAGACATTCTGCTTCTGAAATGCTGTCCAGCCCTAACATATTAACAGCATCTTGGCCAATAATACTACCCTTCAACATCATGCTCACAAAAGCTGTAAGGAGGTTAACAATCATACGATTCTAGCTTTCTGGAGGCAATTTTAATATCCAAATACAGCCTCTTCTGTTGCTTGCTATCCAATTGCTACCTGTTTGGGAAAATAGCTGCAGTTTGGGGATCTGTAAGATTACATACCAATATAGCACTCAGTCAGAAGAAAGAACTGATTTTATTTCTGCAGATTTCTGTATCATCTCCCACAGGATTGCAGAGTCTCATAACAGTCTATTTTAAAATACATGATTGTGTTGAAATGCTGGTATTTTTCTGAAATGTTTCTGAAAGGGCATTCTGTGATTGCCTAGAAGTACTGAATGCTGGTATTACTTCATCACCAATATTTCCTTCATAATGCTTGTTAACATAGCTCTATTATAAAACAGTGCATTTAGTGAATAAATGGCAGAGCTTTGCAATCCATTCCTCCACAGCTCTCCCGGGTCTGGAAGTTCAGATTATTAATCATCTGGCTGAAAACTTGCCTCTTCTCCATTTTTTGTTTCCTCTCTACCATTTGTGTCCTTTATATCTCAGCTGCCAAGAAACCAATAGGCTTGATGTTACACCACAACACAGCTAGAAACTGGCGCAGCAACCAATTTAGACCCAATCGTGCTGATGTCCCATTCTATTTGACATGTTTGACCTTAGTAAGAAACAAACAGAAGCGCCTCCATCTTTAGCAGCGGCAATGATGAAATAAGGAGGCCCTGCTCAGAAATGTATTGGGGTCAAGTGGTGTGGAGGAGGCTGATACACACAAGCAACTTTGTGCTATTTGCCTCAGACAGCTACACTAAAGCTTCAGAAACTACTGCTCACCTCTGGTCATTTATTCAATATTCATATTTCTAACCCAAGCACAAGAGGCAGAGCAAGCATCTTGAAAGCTGACCCTCAAAATGAATAATTTACTACAAGAACACTTTCTGCTCTAAAGCAAACATGCTTTGAGATTGCTTCATGACTATCAAGTTATGGCTAATACATGTTCAAACTGGAGAATGTAAAATTAATTGGCAAAAGGAAATGGAAAATTTGTTATCCTTTCCCTTTCTCCCTTCCCCAACGCTAGGGGAATGCAGCCATCTCATTATTTTCTAAACAACAGACTCAAAAGTGGATTTGGATGTTTTATCAATAACCTCTAAATGCATATAACCCACCACGCCATACTAACAAAGCTCTCCCTGTAGCTTTTACCGGTACCAGCACACTACCTTTTATTTCCTGAATAACTTCCCCCCCCCCCCCCCCCCCCCCCCAATTCAGCCATCCGCTTCTACTCTGCCTCTATTTTGTGGAAATAAAAGGGTAACTCTTCTGCTTTAACAGTTTGGGTGACTTCTCAAGTACCAGTTCATGAACATCTACTGAATGCATCTGTGGAAACAAATTTAACATCAAAAATGAATCATATTGTAATATGTCAAGAACTGCTAGTCAGAAAGAAAAAACTGTGCTAAGAGAATGCTAATCCCCAGTCATATTTCTCTAGTGTTCTACCCACTACTAAGTTAGATTTTATAAGAAAGAGATTAGGTTTCTTTTTTTCTCCAATTTCACATACATAGGAGAATTTGCAGCGACCTCCACAGACTGCAGAAATACACTCATCAAGTCATTTCTACATGTACAGTTGATTTTTCTGAGTCTTTCTAGTAATCCTGACTCAAGCTGTTCCTTATACAAATACAAATCTGAAGCAACTTCAGCTGAGTTTCTTGAGCTTTACTCCAATGGGAAATTAAATCTTGACACCTGACCCTAAGAATTTCAAATACCTTTTTTGGATACACTGGTTCATTTTAATCTGATTTCCCAGGAGAGAAGCGATGTCAACAATACTAGTAGATGTCAATAAGCATTGTGCTGTATTATTGGAAGATCTCAATAAAACCTTTTCTAAATTATGATCACAAGGTAGGCAGCTGCATTTCTGATATCATATTCTATATTCAAGGAGTAAGATCTTATTGAACAACATGAACTTACTTTACTCCACAGGGGGAAAAAAAAAAAAAAAAGGCCTTTAAGGGTGCCTTGAAAACAGAGCTCCCACCACTCCCACCTCCCTTCTGCCTTTCTTTCACTCACTGTAAAATAGTGAGCAATTAACCAGGTTGCTATATTCGGTGTATCTAAACTTCACAAGCTGATAGCATAATGATTTTAATAACTACTTTAAATGTAACATGGTGACAAGCTGACACCTGAGGTTTGCGTCCTGCAATTTTATTTTTCCAGATTTCTTTGTTATGCCTCAGGAATAGTAATGATTAGGGATAATTTCTTATTAGCGCTTCTTAGTTTTAACTCTTTGTTTTCCTTCCCATTACACACATTGCAAATCTACTAAGCAATGGTCCTCTGGCAGGAACCAAGAGCTGGCTCTTCTCCAAAGCATCTCAGTACTTGCTTTATCAAAAGGCATGAACTAATCTTACAGGAGGCATACAAATCTCCAAGTTGTCATGCTCTCTCTGAGCAATACGAGTGGTAACGTGTTCCTACCAACAGCACTGTTATATTTTAGCTCTGGCATATCAACCTTTTATAAGGATCTCAGAAAGCTGTACAAGGCACTTGTAGAATCACGGACAGGGTCTGTCCCCATTTGTAAGAGCTGAGAGGCAAACCCCAGAAGGAAGGAATCACCACGTTCATTTGCTCTCAGAAGAATCAGGAGTAAAATATTCTTGAGCTGTAGAGCTAACGAGAAAGCTGAAGTGTTCCTGGGCCCTTACAGAGAAACTGGATTCTGACTCGCACACCTCATTTCTCGGCCAGAAAACAGGTAACATCACATCAAAGTGTGAAATGGCATTTAGTTTTAAGGAACAATTCAGGGAAATTGTGCCTATTCCATATAAGATGCTCTGTATTGCTACAGCTCTTAATTTTTTTTTTTTCATACATTTCCATTTTGATACTTGACATAGTATTTTTTTCCAGGTGTGTATTTTTATACAGCTTTGTATTTTGAAACCAGTTCATAAAATTCAGTACAAGAACTGAAAATAACTTTAATTGGAAACACAGAATGCAAAGACTTGATACTTAGCATACTTCTGTAATCTGCAAATACGTCTAAGATGAAGTGCGCTTGGCTGCTGCAATTCAGATAACAGTGAATGGACATATTAAACTCCACTTTTTAAGAGTGCCCATGAAATCAACTGATTCACTGAATAACAATCGCAGTGCAAACTTTAGGCACACTGTTTAAACTAAATCAGACACATAACTTTGTTTGCTTGAGTCAAAGGATGCGGAGTGCTTTGGAGTCACTTAGCACCATTTAATGAAATGTCTGCTTTGTTACATTTTTACATAATATGTTCATGAATTGGTCATCTATTTTTCAAGACAGATAAATCTTTGTTGAAGTTACCACATCAGACTTTCTCTCACACACAAGATCAGTATAGTTTCAAGATTGTATTATAAAAATGTAGCAACTTCTGAAAGCATACAAAAAAGTACATGACTGAAAGCATCTTTCTATCATCCTGATTTTCATCATCCTTAAT
Source organism: Heteronetta atricapilla (assembly GCA_011075105.1). Taxonomy (NCBI): domain Eukaryota; kingdom Metazoa; phylum Chordata; class Aves; order Anseriformes; family Anatidae; genus Heteronetta; species Heteronetta atricapilla. Next base: position 5,810,689 of record CM021737.1, read on the forward strand.
TAACTTAAAAATGTAGTTGAGCAATCCTCAGTGATGCATAAAGGTAGCTTATGGAAAATATTTTCAAGTCTTTAACTGCAGAATACAGAGATAACCACCTTCTTATCATGCAGAAAGATTTACCAGTGGTTTTCTGTATACAACCTTGACAAAATTCTGTCATTGATAATGCCAAAATTTTTCTGGCAGGTATAGAAAAGTGATTACAAGCACTTTAAAGTTATTTTTGTGCAGTTTTCAAGTTCTATGATTGGCTATTTTGATTATTCTTTCATATCCCACATGTAATATGATAAATTAGTAAAACCCATATCCACTGAAAATGTGTCAGCAAAAGCATAGCCTCCAGAAATGTAGCATTTCCATTATGAATTGTGTATGATGAAACACCACTCCTGTTATCTGCTTCCTCATACATTTATATTTATAAAATTTATATATAAATATATATATTTTTACAAGCATAAATACTGTTACTGGTATTTCAGTGCTGTGTTGAAAATAATCAGGCAGACATTAATTATTCCCTTTAAACCTGTAATGAACAGCTAAGGAAAACACTTAAGTGGCTCTCTGCTTTGAGAAAAACACAGCATTTTCAACACATGGTAGGATTCAGTTGCCTAAGCTTGGAGGTTACTTGGTATTGTAGCACAGTGTCCTAAAATCCTTTGCAACTGAGATTATTCTCTTTTAACAGACTGCTGCACCTAGATCAATTTTCTGGACTCTACTACAGCCCCTGACTAGAAAATGCCAGGCCTTGCTAGGGAAAAAAGCTTGATACCTTATTTTAAAATTTTAATTGAATATACTATCCATTTAGCTTTTGTGATAAATATAATAATGCCCATATACATAAACACTTGCACATGAACTTCCCAGAGATTTTCTGCCTTTTATTCTATGTGATATTTTTGCAGTAATACCCACCTCTGATAATACTGTATTTTTAAGATACGAATTTGCAATTATAAACTCACACCCTGTGCTTTTATTTCAGTGCTGCAGATCTGGCCAGCCTGATGAATTAAGTGCTTTCATTACAAGTCCGTATCACTTCAGGTTTAAAACAAGAATTACACAAGACAGATTGACGATCTTGCTCTGCAAAGACTTGATTGACACACACTTCCCCTCTCCTGCCAATGCGCTGTTCCTCAAGTAGGAGACAAGCATTTGCCCCAGTTATGGGCCAGAACACCCTTCCACCTATCCTCCTGCACTCCAGAACAGGAGGATCAGGCAACATCCCCATTTCAGATCCCCATTTTTTCTCAACAGTGATTTTCAAGTACTTCCTATTTGTCTGATTCCAGTCTAAAATTATCAAATAAAATATTCCACTAGCATAAATAATTCATCTGTACACTGAACATTGATTTCTCACCTACTACATGTGTCATGGGGAAGAATTTCAATGAATGTAAATACTAAGTTCAGTCTATAGTCATGCACCTTAATGATATCCACTGTTATCTGTATATTAAAATCTACCTGCCCTCTCTTTAAAACGCTGTCACACCTCCCCCTCAATGAATTCTGCAGGTCTACTATACAGGTAAAGGGTTATATAAAGATCCTGCCTGTAACAAAGTGAATTGGAGCTTGGAGTACAAGTATGAATGGTAGTTCAATTAAGAGTTATATTTCTGCACTTCATTAAAGAGTGCAGAGAACAATACATAAACCCTTGCAATTTCAAACATATGAAAGGGGACTTAAAGGTATTTAAAGGTCTGTTTCTTCCATTGAAACCCAAGGACTTTTGATTTCTGTCCTCAACCAGCAACATACCTGTGTATCTACTGATGTAAAAACAATGCCTACAACTGCCTTACAGCATAGTAAATTCGCTCCAGGTGAAGGGTGAAGCATCCACTCATTCCTCTAGTGCTCAAAAACATTAAGATGGAATAACAGCAGATGAGCTGCCTCATGGAACACACAAAACACATGGTTAAGAGCAGTATCTGGCAGTGCAAAGAAGATGTGAAGCTTTACAATCAATGGAAATTGTTACAAGCAGCCAGAGTACAAATTAGGGCTTGGAAATGATTTGATGGCTGAATTTCATCTAGGTAATCCAGCTGCAGCACTCTGATTTAATTGCAACCTATCCAGACTTGTATCTTTCTATTTAATATCAAGAGACTGGGGCTATGGCAGAGGTATACATCAGCATCAGACCCCTGAAGGTTGCAAGATTTCCAGGTCTGCTCCTGGCAAACTGCTAGGCACCAGTCTTGGTGAGATCCTTGATGGGGGTAATGTGTTTACATATTGCAAGATAAGATCCTCTGATCCACAGCCTGTATCTACTTATAAATAAATGTAATGAAAAAAAAAGTAAGAATAAAAATACTCAAGGACTGCAGACCTAGTGATTATTTACAAGCTTGCAAAAGGAAATATATTTTGCATTGCATAGGAGATAGCATGCAGTTTATTTTTCGTACAGCTATGGACAAACACATTCGGCATATCTGGTTTCTACCATCTATCAAATCAGCAGAAAATATGTCTCTGCGTAAGTAAAAGAAATTACCGTACAGAGGAAAAAAATCATTACACGTAAAAGGTCCACCAATTAATTTGTTTCCATCAATAAAACCCTGCTTATCTGAGTGCAGCACAGCAAAGTGGCTGAGAGTCATGGAAGCTTAAGCACTTGCTGCTTGGAGACTACGGAGCTAAGAAAGCAACCAGAAGCAAAGGTTGCACACTTTTCATATGCATTTATTTTCACCTGCATGTTAAGTCTCCAAGCTACAGCAATGGAAAACTCCAAGGCAGCATAATGGAAATGTTTTTGTTTGTACTACTTGAGCACAGACTAAAAAGGTGGTACAAAAACATTGCACATTGCAACATTTCTTTCTCTACTCTTACATTTTTAATTTCAAGGATTTAGAATTATGCAGGATTTTTTTTAAAAAAGCCATCATCACCAAAGAGCGTGCCCTTCCCCCAAGCCTGGATTACTTCAAATATGCAAGGGAGGAAATTATGTTTGCTTTGCTGTGGAAAGCTGATTAATTTGTTAAGAATTCAGGCTTTAAACTCCTCCTCACAAAGAAATTGTATGGATAAAAAGAAGAGTATTTATACAGTTTATTAAATATTTTAATTATAGTGCTATTCCAGGCAACTAATCATATTAGGCATTTTAAAATAAAGATACTGAATCTAGATGACAATTTCAAATCAGGAGTGTTTTAAGGTGAAAGTTATACCAAGGGCTTAACTAACTTTGATGGAAAATTCCAAGGATTTTACTTAGCCTAGATTACACTCTGTATAAACTTCACTGAAAACACTTTCAGTGCTTTACTGTCACAATTTCTACCTCCTAGCCTACCATACCAGCACTGTCAGCAGACGCTTCCTTTCAGCAAAGCATCACCATGCCCTACACAAACATGAGTGAGTTGTTCAGTGTCCTACTCTTGTCCAACACATTTCACTGAATCACACCCTTATTTAGTGCTGGATCCTAGTGTAACAGACACAAAATATGCTGGACTATTAAGTACTGAGTATAATTCAGGGTACAAATTAAAGTATCAATTGATTTAAGTTCTACAGATGGTTTGACAATGATTTTTTTTTTACCTTTAGTGAAACCTGCTGGTAGGTAGCACAAGTAGATGCTATTTTAGGAAAAAAAAAAAATCAGAGGTTTTTTTTTTTTTTTTTTTTTTTTTTCAGAGATCAGGAGTTAAGCATAGTGTTCCTTCACCTTGTTGGCTGCAATTAACTGCTTCCCCTACTCTTCATACATTGGGTGTGAAGACAGATCAAGACTGCAGAGCTCTGAAGCATTAGGATCACACACGTAACAGTAAGCGTGGCAGCAGCCAAACAAAGCCTCTGTGCCAGTTAGTGGTAGACAGAAAATACATCATTTGTCATATGCTGTTTCCCTTAAAAGTTTTTGAATAGGCTCATATATGAAGTGTATATTTAAATACACTCATATTTAAACTGTTGTATATGAGACATTTGCAGATGAGATTAACCTAAGCCGACAGTTTTGCTGTAAATGTTTGAGGCACTCTGTAGGAGGAGAAGACTATTCGCAGAACAAACACAGCCTCACGTTTAATAACATCTCTGAGACTGCAGTTATCTCGCAAGACAAAAGCTTCTTCGGTAAAACGATACTACCGTGGTGGCTTTGCACTACAGATATGAATTCCTTCTTGGCACTGGAGATCCTTTAAAAGCTATAGACAATAACTGGGGAACAGGAAAAAAAAATAACAACGCTCTCTCTGACCCGATTTCTTCCCTTTATAGAATGGAAACTCACGACAACAACCCCGACGACAACTCTCTGGGAAGCCAATTCTTTCTTCCCACTGTGCCAGGGAATGAGAAAAATAGATTGGATGAGACAGAGTTCAGCCCTGCGCTATGGCAGAACCAGAGCAATTTATACAACAATAACAGGAGAGTTACCAAGATGGCAAATACCAGTTCAGTTTTAAAAGTCTCAGATACAATGAATGAAAAGACAGAAAGGAGAAATAGAAATAGAAGATGGGAAAGAGACCAGAGCCAGGGTGTAAGAACAGCCTGCCATAGCAAAAGGGCTCTGAGGACAAGGCCCACACCCCCTCTAGCATCCCATCCCCACTAACACGGCACAGACACCAACCACCCTGTGTTCTGTGATGGAGCTCCTCGTTTATTTTTGCAAGATTTCTTCCTCCTTCTCTCATACATAAGTTGAAAGAAAAAAATGTCTTCAATCCTCTACACATTAGAGAAAATTAAGGCATCTTTTCTTTCGACTTCATTCTATTACGATAAGTCTCACAAATTACCCTGGCTTCCCTGCTTTACTTCTTAACAATATTAATACAGAGGAGCTCAGGAAACTTTCTTGAGCTGAGTTAATGCCTAGGGAATTAGTATATTTAATATGAACAGTTCAGTGCATTTAGGAAGTCTCTAGGTAACTGCCTTCAGCAACACTTCCAACTCTTCTCTCCAGAGTCTCTACCATTAAGAGCTTAATTCTGTATTTTGATTTCTAAAGCAGTATGTTCCTTTATTCCCTCAGTTTCCAAACACACATACACTCTACTGAAAAAGATCCCAAAATTATAATGCTGAGTTTGTCTTTATAAAACAAAACAACAACAACAACAAAGAGACAGCGAAGAAAAAGGCTGTATCTGCAAACTTTGAGAACTGCATTTTTAATGTTTGCTTTATTCATTTTATAAACATCTGCCATATGCTTTGCTGTATCTGCACTTACACATGCTAATCCTCATAATTTAGCGTGATTAGAATTTATTGATTATAATCATTGCTAAATCAACTTAGAACATTATATTCTTCTGACAAAAGCAGATGCCTTTCTTTGTACGAAAACTGCAACAGCTCAGAAGTACTTATTTCTCAAACTGTACGAGAAGACTTTTCTGAAAAACTGCACAGTCTATTTTAATTCATACTGCCTTTAGGATTATTTCTTTTGGCCAAATTTTCCATAAGTAAAACCCAGAAAAACATAACTATATTACATTTACCTTTCTACCCTAGAAACATTTGGCTACGGTCAGACTAATACAATTATATTAAAACCTAGATTTTTTCAACTGTGTCTTTATTTCTTTGGACATACATGCTTGGATTCTGTTCCATGACCAAGGTTTCTGTGGATACTCTATAAGCTGCACACTTATTATAGAGAAATACTTACAGCAAACCACAAAGTTAAACACAAGTATGCAATTTTTCTTGGTTGTTATTATAAATTCTGTGGGGTTTATACACTTTGGAAATCCTCTCCTACACCTGTCAAATGAATTAATTAAGGGACAGAAGAACAACCACACCAAGATGGACCAAAGATACCTCTAATTTAATATCACATCTCCAAGATGCTAGCAACAATAACCTCGTTTTTGAAGAATGAAGGATCCCTCCCATCCCCTTTGTAAATTTCTTCTCCTGTAAATGCAGATGCAAAGTAAGAGATGCCCCAGTTTTCCTTTATTTACGCTCTGGGCCTTCATGGCATTCTGTCATACTGATTTCTCCATGACACTAAGTTACTCCTCCTCAGTTTGAGATGTCCTGTCCTTCAGTTAACATCAACCTGATGACTGTTACCTCACTGCTGGATCTAAAAAGTTTTAAAACACAGCCAACTGCTTTAACCTGGGGAAAAGAAGGAGCCCTAATTATTCATGGGGGAAGGTATGGTCTCTTTTGTCCCCTCTGTCTTTAGGAAAAACCACAGCCTTTCCAGATCTTCCTATCAAAATGTATTTTCAGTATTGTATTTGTATTATTATTAATACAAATAATAAATAATAATAATGTATTATTATTATTTACATTTACATATGTAATATGTAAATGTATTATTTGCTGGTACTGGAGATTTTACAGTAGTTCCTAAAAAAAAAAAGAAAAAAGAAAACCAAACCACACCATAAATCCGTGCAATATCACTTCATATTTCCAATCTAATCCCAAGAATATTGCACTTTAAGCCTGTACTCCTCTCTAGATGGCATGGAGAAACAAGTCAGCCCTGAAGGGCTCTGAAGGGTCAAGCTAAAGCAGATGCTTAGACAGAAAGCTTCACTGGAAAATATCCCGTCAAGCAGGCCTGCAAAATTTTAAAACCTGGCCTACTTCTGTCCATTTTACCTATAGAATTACTAGGTTTTTCAGTAAGTCTGTCCAATCTTTGTATTTCATTTGCTTATTTGTTCTCTAAAGAAATGCATAAAGTTCGTGAAAATACTTTCATCATCATGAACCTCAATACGGACATACAGATTTTTTTCCATTCATATACATGTATCTGTGTGATTATAAATGTACACACAACATACTGTCTATGAAGAAGATACTGACTTTAGGATAATGGACTGGCCTTAGATTGATTTTACCATGAGCTTATATTTACTTAGACCTAAAACTCTGCATGTCAATAGATTACCATAAACTAAAAGAGAAAAAAAATAATCTAAGAGATTCATGAAGCAAAATCAATTATTCAAAATTAATTATTCAGGCAACTACAATCTACTTAGATAAGCCTAATTTGCAGCTCTGTAAGATCCAAATCAACTTCAAAAATTCTTCTCATGTTTTCCATTTTTGCATAAAGTACTAGCAAAACCTGATAGAGATCACAATTAGAAAAGAGCTGCCCAAAGTTAAGGAAAACTTTGGTGATTTTTCTAATGGGGCACATCAAATCCCTCCTACAAAGTTGTCTAGTGGAACGCAGCTGGACTTCCACTAAAAACCTGCAGGCACAATGGAGGTATAAAAGTTTCTTTCAACAAGCTTTTCATCACTCACAGCAGATGGAAATTTAAATATTTTGCTTCTGTTCTCTACTCCCACTTCAAGATCTGAATTCCCAGAAAATAAATGAATGTTTCCAGGAAGCTCTAACAAGCAACAGGTATAAAATAAAATAATAATAAAAAAAAAGATTTACTGTTAATTAATCAATCCTTAAAAAGCATAAACAGCATACATAACATGAAGAGACTTAAATAAAATAAATAAAATACAATAAAATTGTAGAAGAAACCAGTAAAAAGGGATTTTAAAATTTATATGCTACCAACAAGTTATCTTTTAGACTCTGATAGCAGAGGTTGCAAAAATAAAATTACTTCTATCATACTGTTAAAAAAAATACATTTTTAAACAATTTCTTTATAAGTAGAGTTCTTATTCAACTTCTATATACTTGGTTTGGGGGCGTGTTTTTTTATTATTATTTTATTTGAAGGAGTCTTGGGAAATATTTCTTAAAGGTTTATTCCTAAACCTTTCACCTGAGATTTCCTTAAACCTTTGTAGTAATTCTACTGCTCTTCATATGCTTGCTAAAAAACATTTCACTGAACAAAACTTTAAAACTGGCAACACGGGAACATTACGTAAAACTGTCCAGTTTCTGGTCTTAGAAAGGCTAATAAACAAATGCTACAATTTGATAACAAGTCAGCACATCTATAGCTGTCAGAGACAGCATCACCTTCATTTGGTTGCTGTGGTATTAAAATACCAGTTTTGGACCTGTACCACCTGCATACTTGAACCACTTGACTGTGCTAGGTGCTGAACAGGCACAGGAACTGGCATACCCAAAGAAAACAAAAGGCTACAGCTGTCAATAAAGCAAAAAGAAATGAAGGACAAGGAAATAATAAGATGATTTTATTGTTATCTAACATCCTTAACCCTTCTCACCTTCAACTGTCCCTTTATATCAAGGACTTTGGGATCCCTGACATATTTTCCTCACTGCTTGTAGCCTTATAAACATTTTATGGAACCTCTTTACCAACATCATCTTCCTTAGTGCAACGAATACCACAGCTGGAGAAAACATGGTCACAAGGTATTTTTCCACTGCAACTCCTAAATGACAAGGCTTATCTGTGCCCTTCTGTCTACTTGATATGTAAAAGAAATACACCAATGTCTATTTTCAAGTTAACCTTCTTTAGCAGTGAACAATTATTATTATTATGCTATTAATCATAAAGCTCTGAGCTTACCCATTTTCCTTCTGTAAAAGGAAAGTTACTTTCCAGTGCAAAATAACCACATAGGTTTCTCCACATCTTCCATCAATATTTTGTACCCAGTCAGTGCTCTACAGAACTTTATTACATCAGCCAAATCTGTAACTTCATAAAAATGATACCAAGTTAATTTGACAAGGTCTGTTTTCCATAAACCCATGCTGATTAGCAATAATCATATTACTCCCCTTTTAATTCTTTATTAATTGAGTCCTTTAGAAACCATTCCATTATTTTGCCTGAGATCAATGTCAGGCTGACAGACTTATAATTATCTGGGTCGTCCCATTTATGCTGTTATTGGCACAACATTAGATTTCTTCCAGTCGTCTGGAACTTCCCCAATATTCTACAACTTACTAAAAATCAACACTAATGACTCAGAGAATGACTCAAGCAAATTTTTTAAAAACACTCCGAGACTCGTAATTCAAATCTGTTGATTGTAAAATGCCCAGCATTACTATCTCCTATCAAGCATTCTTAGTTACTTTTGAAATGCAAGGTATTTCGTCATGCTGTTCTGCTTCCTTTTCCAAGTACAGAAAATCAATACTTTCCCAGAATTTCTGACATCTCTGCATTATCATTTCAAACCCTTCTATTTTTGTTTTCTATGCTATTATTTAACAACCTTCTATTTTCATTACTAATGAGGTAATCGTACTTTAAGGTTACGTTTACATAGTACAACTGAAAAAAGAACCTTTTAAAATGTTGATTCTACCTCACCATTGATTGTTTAGTAGTACACACATATAAGTCTGTATGTATATTTTATATACATGCCTCAATAGATTTCTACAATTTCTAGATTCTGATTCACAGTCATTAAAATCAACTACCCCTTTCATTTTCTGGTTTTATTTATTTTAGTCACTCTCCCTAGTCCTCAACAAATTCTCTCTTTAATCAGAAGTGTCGCAATTATTCTCCAAAGTTGGCTTTCTCAGTGTGCCAAGCATACAAACATAAACATCCACACAGACTTTCTGAATTATCATTCTTCTTGCAGTTCAGAATTTCGCCAGCTCGTATTTTTTGTACTTTTGTTAATTACTCCCTTTGGTACTTAAGCTATCACTAATTTTGTATTCATCTGTGAAGATGAAGACCAATACAGAATTCTCTCAAAATTAAATTCCATAGAAGGGAATTAATCACCTACATACATACTCTTTTTTTCTTCTTCTTCTTTAAAGAAAAAGAAAGAAATTCAAACAATACTTAGGAACGCACTGTGATTCCAGTAACATCATACAAATTGGAGCCTCCCATAATAGCAATTTTTCTTCCTACACATTATAGAAGGCTTTTAAGCAGCTGGCCACGTTGCTTTCTGCTGGTGGTCTACTGCAGAGTGAATTAGATCCCCATTTTGCAAATTATATGTTAAGAAGTAGAGCTGTGAGTTATTCAAGACAATTACTTCTTAAATTATTAGTAACAGGAAAATATTACATATTTGAGCTACCACTTCTCTTCTGCCCTCAGTGCTAGTTAGATATATTTTCACCATTTCAGTCATTTGAATTTTCCCATTAGGCCATGTTATTAGCAACCTGTTCAAGTTTAATATAAACGAGGAGTTTCATTATTTGTTATTTATTGCAGGCTCTTAACATTAACACAAAAGGCAGGTAATTCCTTATTTTCATCTCCTTTGATGTATCCATTAAAGTTGTTTTCCAGTAACTTGATTTTGTGCTAAATCAATGGTCTTTCCCCCTCCATCCACACTTTTCCCTACATCCCTGGATGCTTTCTCCCTTCTGAAAGGCCAGCTCCTCTGTTAACAACATGCAGTAAACCTCCCTTCATCAGAGACTAACCTGACCACACACCCTAACTCCTGTACCTTCAAATAGAGTCTTGAATTACAGTTCAGATCAAGAATCTCTCCTTACTCATAAAAGGAAAGGTCGATTGGGCAATACTTTCATATGCTATTTTTCCAGTTTCATTGCGGATTTCCTTAAGTGAGCACTTCACTAATAGGACAGGATAAAGAGAAAAAACAACCTTGGGATTCTAAAAGCCCAGAGAAGAGAGAAGTTTAAGAAAGGATCGGGTAACAATTCTGAATGCCACTACACAATCAAGATGGATGAGAAGAGAATAGATGAACAAATCACTAAAAGCAAATCATTAACAACTTTGATGTCAGTGTGGACAAGAACTAGCTGATGTCTTGAAAAAGGTGCAAGATGAAAGAAAAAATAAAGATCAGCTAGTCCTCTGTGAAGCAGTTCATGGATCCAAAATAGAAGGGGAAATTGAAGCTTGATGGAAAAGAGATTTATTATACTTCTTATTGATTTCTCTAAAATGATGGGATAGTTGATTGTAATCCCTTTTACGAGAAAAAGTGAAAAGCGAGTGAATGGCTAAGGACATGAATGAGAGTGGAAGGAGAAAGGGGGAGAAGGTAACAGTTCGGGCAAGTAAAAAGATTAAATAAGTTTGTAAGGAACATCTCCATGTTGGTGGCACAGAAGATACACAATTTAATGAGAGATGGAAGAAAAAAAAAAAAAGGAAAAAGAATAGTGAAATTTTGGAAACCTATTTGGTCATTTTTTTTTTTTCAAAATGAGTTAGGAAAGGAGCTATTCTCATGTTTATTTGGTAAATCATTTCTGCAAATGTCTTACTCTGTCAAAACACAGGATGCGAAGACAACTTAGCTTTGCCTATGCCACAATTTGTAAATGGGGTGCAGTAGGAGCAGATCTCTGATTTCAAAGTTAATTGTTGTCTTCTCCCAGTCAGCATGCTCATATCATGGAAGTGCATATAGCCCAGCAGAGCAGACAAGGACTCACCTGAGAAAAATCTCTTGAAAACTGCTCCAATACATGGCAAGTAGAGATGAAAGCCTGACTTCAGAACTGCACTCCTGATCCATGCTAAAACACTAAGCTTGATGCACCTCTGCAGCATACTGTCAAAATATTCAAAACCTGCTGTAGTCAGAACAGCATTGATGGTGTTATGGTACTGATCTGTTGAATGACACAAATTAAGATTGATAAATCCACAACAGCTCCTAGTACATACTGCCCATAATGTGTACTTTAGGTGTTTTTCTAAAATACCTTTCCCAAGAGAAAAAAAAATACTTTGGGTATATCTATGCTCTCTTAAAGGCTAAGACAATACATACTGGTTGTAAAAGAAGTACCTGAACTTTTAACATCTTTACAAAATAAGGTTTGCAATGCATGCAGAGATCAACACATCAAGACAGGTTTCTCCACAAATGTCTCCACAAATACTATTTCACGAGTGTCTGTTTGGCAAACTCAGTGTTTATGAAGAAGCATTACTGAGTACTGTTTATCACAATAGCTGTTCCTGCAAAGATTTTGTAGTTCACCCAATTAAGGAAGCACTGCATCAACCTTTTTGGGTGTACAGCAAAATTTCAGTATTTCTGATACCATCAGACATTCCATCTCAAAATATTTTTTAAAAAGTTGAGTGCCTTTTGCATCTTCATTTACTTGTTTTCTTTTTACAACATTTGCTTTTATCTTTTTTCATAGCTTTCTACAGCTCCACCACAAACTGCTATGGAGAGAGCACTGTATAGTATATAGCATAAAACATAAGCAAAAGGGCACTATTCTTCTCTCTTTGTATAAGCACAGCCACTTCAGGAATTCCCCAGGCATTCAGAAGTGCCATGGAAGCATTTTGATACAGCAAAAGTACGTGCTGTATGACGATTACAAGGGCATGTGTTTGGAAAAAATGCTGCCTTGGTAGACCACACATAAGCAGAGAGAAACCAATTCACGTGCTTTAGAGAAAAGCTATGACACATTTAAAATATCACATGTGCTATCGTGATCATACCAAACGATTTTACATTTTGAATGTATCCAGTACAATTTATTTAGATAAACCTAAGGCAGGAAAATTGCACTATATAAATAGAAATATTACTCCTCCGGGAGTTGTTGAGTTTATTACTAACACAAATGGAGAGAGTTAGCATTCCAGGTGTTACAAAAACTCTTTTTCTTCTTACTTTACTGAATGCTAGCTAAGGGTGCACTTAGTTTTTCTATAGTCATTTTCTTAGCAGAATACGAGGCATACTTTACATTTTATTTGAGAAACTGCTCTTTAAAACTAAACACACTGTACTGGGTCTGCCTGGGATGTTAACTTTCCCTGCAGCAGCCCATACAGTGCTATGCTCTGCACTTCTATCTAGAACAGCAGTGGTGTCACACTGGTGCTGCGTCTGCTGCTGAGCAGTGCTGGCACAGCATCAGGACTTTCTCTAGCCCTCCTAGGGAGTGGGCAAAAAAGTGAGAAACATCACCAGGGCAGCTGACCCAAACCAACCAAAGGGATATTCCATACCAATGATGTCCCACTCAGCAATAAAAGGTGGAAAAAGGAAGAAGAGGGGAGGGGTGGGCTCTCGTTGCGAAAACGTCTGTCCTCCTCCCGAACACCGGCTACGTGCATTGAGGCCCTGCTTCAAGGACGGGGTCAAGCATCGCTCATTTGTGGGAATTAGAGAGTAATTTTTTTTTCCTCTGCACTTCCACTTAGCCTTTACTTGTTTTGTTTTATTATTCCTTTTCCCCCTTCCTCTTCCCCTTTCCCTTTTTTCCCTTTAGTTGAATTGTTTAATTAATAATATTTCCTTAATAATATATTTTTCTCTTTATTAAAATTATCCTTATCTCAACCCGTGAGTTGTTTTTTCTCCTTTACTTCTTCCCCTCCTTATCTGAGGAGGGGGAGTGAGAGAGCGGTTGTGGTGTTCAGTTGCCTAACACGGTCAAACCACCACACACATATATACAAACACACACACACCCCCCCAAAAACACAACAAAACCCTAACTCTGGATGGCAGATCTTACAGACACCAACAGGAAAAAACACTAATTCATATAGAGCCAAGATTTGCATTACCAATATTGCATAAATGCACTTGTTTATCCTTTGTAAATAAACACACTATGAAATCCAATCATTATTTAACTGCAGAAATGGGCTATTTGGCCTTCAGGCTATTCAGACCTATTTGAAATGTTTCTTTCTTTTCCAGACTCAGTATGTTTTTCGAATACCTTACGTTCTGCTATTTTCACATATAAGGTGTGTTACGTAAAAAATAATCCTATTAATTGTGCATTTTCTTATTCTTCAACTGTAAGATATTTATAGCTGTTTTTTCCCTGCCATAGAGAATGTCTGTATAAGCATAAAAGCCTCATATGTGTCTTGTTCACTTCCACTTTAAAATTGTCACTTTTACCCATGTAAGAATCCAAACTATTCAGTAAAAATAAAGAAAATTCAACCTTATCATTTTCTTTATGGAAATGGGATAAAAAAAGTATATGGCAATATGTATTACAGAATACAGAGCAAGGCCTTAAGATAAATAAATGCTGTGTATTTGTGCTGTAGTCATTCCACCTATAATCAGTGAGTAACAAAATCAGAAATGATATGGAGGATGAATGGCGACCAGTTACTAGCTGTTCTAACACAGGAACCAGTCATCATTAAATTAATTTAGCATTAGATCACTTTAAGACCAAAAAAGCAGGAGGTAGCACACCACACAAAGTTCAGTTAAGCCATGAACTTCCTGGTACAAGATGCTGAGGATGCTAAATATTATGCATCTGAGGGCAGATTGGACAAATTATTGTAAGAGAAATTTGATAAAGTTTCCATTCCTGGCTTGGGAAGCAAATAAATTGTAAAGAATTTGAGGCTGGACTTGAGAAATTGTCTCTTGTCACTGCTAGGGGCAGAATATTATGCTGTGGTATGACCCAGAGCAGTCTTTTTCCAGTTTCTTTTTCCCGTTTGTTTTACAATACATTTTTGGAACTATTATTATTAGTAAATTATGAAGAATTTGATACAATTACTAGTACATTAATAAATGAGTTAATGTGCACTTGAATATTGTCAGAATTGCATTATATCATATGCTCTCTTTGAATAAAATTGATCCAATTTAAAAAAGGCAAAAAAAAGACAAGGCCAAAAAATAATTAGCTTGTAAATACAAAGAGTACACAGAACTTGACCTTCTCACATTAAAAAAAAAAGCTAATGTTTTAAAAAATAATTCATTCTTCTAATGATTAAATTTATAAACGGATTTTTAATCAAGCTGTTTCTTCTGTATCAGCAGTGACCTTCACCACACATACTGCCTTTATGAAGTGCTGCTATTTAAATCTCTCGTTCTTCATTGCTCACATGCAAAAACTCTAACAGGATTTAGTTGATAAACCTCCATGTATTTGCTACATAGTCTGACTGAATACAGTTCAGTGTGGAAATGAAGAGTGACATCCACCAGGGAAGATGACAAACCTCATAAGAAACCAATTACCAATAAACCTAACTTTCCCCTCTACTGTTACAAGCATGACAGACTGCAAGTATTGAGTTGTTTCTTTGCATCCTGCATGATACTCCTTATGCCGTTTTCTTATTTGGCAAGGTTTCCATCACAATCACAGCTGACTTCCAAAGTTACTGTGAACTTTTTAAATTTCTCCAGATCATTGCTGTCTGATCAGAAAGAAAGCTGCTTCTTGAAGGTTTCCATCCAAAACCAAACAAGTTGCTTACTCTCCCCATTTCTAAGCCTTTCCCCCAAACAGTAAATGGAAAAAGTTAAGAATAAATTCAGACCTCTGGCACTAATACATATGGCTAAAATTGCAGTGATGGATTGTCTGCTGACAGCACATGAAATGGAAGCTAAATTACCTTCAAGTTTTAGCTGACTAAACTTAATTAAGATGACTCTAACCCACTGCACCCACAGCCATATATGTGTTAACACTACACTTCTCCTTTGCCAACACTTGTGAGTTAATTTTGTCTTATTTTATTATTCACTGAAAAGTAAACAGAACTAAGTTACACTTGGAAAGGAAAACAGGACTGATTCAGAGATTTATAATGATCACAGCTCCATTTGTGATCCCTAATGATTTTGGATTTATTCAAAGTGGCACAAAATACTTAAGTTAATAAGCATTAGAAAAATCTATTGTGATCTTACAAAATGCAGCTCCGTGGCTTCTTGTAGAAGATATAGCTGGATTTGACTCAACATATGCTAGGTTGCTCTTCTTTTTTCTCTGTAGTGTGGTGAGTAGTTTTCCAACTCCTTTGTTAGTTGGACTTGTGACAGTTCAGTATTTTGATAGCCAGTCCCTGCAATTTGTGAACTCTCAAGAGCAAAATGGAAACTACAACAGAAATAAAGCAGCATAGGAGAACAAGCCCAGCTGTGAATTGCAGGAAATGACAATGAAAGACAAAAAAAAAAATGACAATGAAAGACAAAAACAAGACTGGAACTGGTATAACATTGGAAGGAAAATAAAATACCACATAAAAGCAGAATTTCTAAAACCTAAAGTTTAAAAGCTTCTAGAATTTGCATCCTGTTATTATCTATTGCAACTCTGATGGCTTTGGAAAAGGTAAAAAGGTAAAGCAAAATTTGACCCAAGATCTTCTAAGTACTTTAATGCTCACTCTTACAGTCCCCTGCACTTCAAACCAAAGCATCCTACTGGCTTAATTTTCTTTCCACTGACCTATAAAAATACCCATCACTAGCTAGTAACTTCATTCCCTACTGTGAAACTTTTTCCCTTTATAACTCAAACACAAACTCTTCTACTCAATGGCACTCCTTTTCATGGTTTTCTGTTTTTGCTATTTTTATCCAATTAGATAGCACTGCCTTGAGAAACTGAGCTTTCGAAGCATCAGCTTAACAGGTGCGAACATTTCCTTACATTCCCTAATCCTAAAGGTTTATTAAAAGCAGTCTTGCGGGAGATGCCTTTTGTTTCTGTGCTGGCTGGGAGAAGGTCTGATAAAAAAATCCCGACAACAACAACAACAAAAAAACAGCTTAGTCTTGCCAAAGTCTAGCATGTAAATCATCTATCAGCATGAGGAAAGGAAGGGGCTCAGCAGGAAGCCCACTTCAGAAAGTGCTTCAGTTCCTGTAATCTTCCCAAGAGAAGTTGGTGAACATCCAAAACCGCATCTTCCAACCTTCCCCCAAATGCAGAAAGACAGCGCAGGGACAGGGCCACCTTTAAGCTCCTTAAGCACACTAAGACAGGATATGGGCTGGACTGAGGATGTGCTACACAGCTGCTTCAAACTTTTTTTTTTTTTTTTTCAAGTGAAGGGCAAAATAAGGCATCTTCTTGAAATTGTTTCAAGTGGATTGACATTTTTCAGTGAAGACTGTTGTTAGCTTCACAGCAGGCCTAATTTTTAAATTTAATGTTCTAGCGCATATAAAAAGGAAAGCATCCTAGGGGGATAATAACTTTTAGCAATCAATTGATTGCATATAGCTGCTGCTTTTGCAGGTACCATCTCTTAAAGGAGGTTGTAAAATATAGATATCGTAGCCTGCACATGGACAGATTATCTGAGTTTGCAAGAAACCACTACCATCAGTACTATTTGCTGGTATGTTTTAGAATTTTTCCTCATATGTGACAATAAAAAAACCATCAGCATTTGCTGCTGGTCATCAGGTCAGAACACATCACCTACATTACTCTATCACTCTTCACTTTTTGTTCCCGTAGTCATTCCTGAACAAAACTTGCTTATAATTTAACTCATTTTAAAAGTAAGATTTATCTGGACTATTTTAACTGCACAGCTCTACTCAGTCCATCAAGATAGTTTCATATACTAATAACGCAGCAGAGAGCACTTTCCTGCACCAACACTTTGTCAGTATTCATGAAGTCCTTTAATTTTGCCATCTTTTTCCTAAACACACAAATTTATGCTATATACACACACACATAGAGTAGCACCCCAAGGACAAGACAGCACTAAAATCTAATAGCGGCGTGTAAGAAAATCCTGCATCATTATTTTCATGTAAAATATAGTCTCTCAAGGAGGAAAAAAAAAAGTTTTTTGAGACCCATCTTCAGGTTTGTTTTTACATTCAATGAACATGGCTTAGAAGAGTGAAGAGAAATTAAATGGTTAAAGATACTATTGTTATGTTACCATGTATTTTTCAAATGTTATATGCTGTGTATGAAATTTGGTGGTTAATATAAAAATAAGCTTTTTTTTTTTTTTTTAAAAAAAAAGGTTTACATTTATGATATTTTTCCCTTGACTCAAGTTCCCATGTATATAAATAAAATGATGTAGTCATTATAATCCTGATGACTCTTTCATACATTTTGAATTTAATACTTCCAGAGATCACTGGTCAAAAATGAGCAATACAGAAATATGGATGTCATTAGGGATGGATCTAACATGAAACCTACTCCTCTGTCTTGCATCACAAAAGCAGGGAAACATGAACACCTGCTATACCCCCTAGATATTGAAAGAAATGATGCTGTAAGCAATACAGCTACTCTCATTTATGAAAAGTGGCTTTCAGGATAAATGCATATTTGTAAAGTAGTTATTACAAAGCATATTAGCCTGAAAACCAAGACCTTTTTTTAAATTTGTATTTATACACAGTGAATTATGCCATATAGGCAACACACAACCTTGGGAGTGGCTAAGTTCACAAGATTTAGAAGCACAGAGCAAATATTAAAATATTTGCTAGCTTATACGAAGATTCCTAGAGGTTTAGTGTCAAACCAATTTCTTCCTCTCTACCCCCTGGTGTTTCCAACGCTTCTATCACAATTGGAATAAATATATACATTCTTACTTAATTTTGCACCTGCTACTCTTATCCAGGTTTATAAATGAAAAATAAGGGATGCAATAGCTCCATATGAACCAAACCCAATAAGTAATCTTAAAGATGCCCTGGCAATATCTTTGACATGACACCAACAGCTGGGTAGCTAGATCAAAACAATACACATATAGAAAGACCTCAACCCAGCCCTTACTTACGATCAATCAGAGATAAGTCTATGTTATTAAAAATATATTGCTCCTGTTTATTCAATTACTTCATCACAAATACACAACAGAAGCAGATGAACTTGCATTTAAGAGCTCAAGGTTCTGGACAGTTTGAGCTTACTAAGGACAAAATAATCAGTTGCAGATGCTTTCACTTAACATTCAAAAATATCCCATGGGACAGCAAGATTTAATTTTATGGTCATCTGCCATTTTAATGATGTGCTTGTTATAATGCAGAACATCTCTGTCTTACTTGACTGGTTATAGAAAACAAACTAAACTAAATTGGGAATGCATTTAGCTGCACTATTCATACCTTTTTCATGAACAAATAATACATGTCCATGGAATATGAATTATTAGAGTATCTACCATTTTTTTTTTCAGAAACAAAGACCAGAACCTTACTATTTAAGCATCACTTAAATCTGTCAGTTATTCCTACTTCTTTTCTTCTTCCAATCTTCAATTTTGTGTAACCTAGAACATCTTATACACAAATAATTTTTAACTTTCTGGAGCATTCCCTTCTATTTGGGATGTGATATAATACAGAAACATTCAGAGACAGTATGTGTATGTTTTGGCTAGAACAACATAAAGTATTTCAGAGGAAAGTAGTGAGCACACTTACAAAGAAGCTGAGCTTTTCACCTACTATTCCCTACAAGAAAATCTGGATCTTAAGTAGCTCTAAATGAAGCCATAAAAGAAGAATTATAATTCTTTTGCACAGTATGTTACAGATTAGAACCTTTAGAGTGCTTACATAAAAACCCTGATGTCTGCTCAAGATCATAATGTAACCAAAGCAAGCAAGTAGAAAAGGTCTCTCCAAAGGGTCAAGCATATGCTCATGGACTGCTTTCTGTTTCCTTGCAAAAACAACTATAGTACTTAGAAGGAAATAAAAATATACAGAAAATAATGAAGAGAACATGAAGTTTGTAATGTGTAGCAGATCAAGATTATAGATTAAAAGAGTATGACTTTTGCAAGAAGATGGGAAAAATGGCATACTAGGGTATATACATTTCTTGCAAGACCTAAGTAATACTTGCCATAAGTTTTTGAACCTAAATATTTGTTAGTTTTTGAAACTAAGCATTTGAAACTAAATCGTGGTAGCTCCCCATATTTTTGTCCCAGAATAAACCAAGGCAGGAAAGAGAATCTCTGTGTATAAAATGGACATTTCCTTCTAGTTTCAGAAGTCAGTTGGACCTTACTGCTGTGGCTGGAAACCTAGTCACAAAACACAAAGACCAAGCCACTTGACCACCATACATACCAAGATTAATATATGTGCTACTATCTATATGAGAAATTTATGCCATTTAAAACTCATATCATCATTTTAAGTTTCTTAAACTTTCTTCTTTTAATTTCCCACAAAGAAGATACTCCTATGAAGATTATTTTATTATTAAGATCTTCTGAGGATAAGAAACAAAAGGAACAACATTGGCAAGGATCTTCTTGCAATACCTCCTCTTCCCACTGAGATAAAGGTATTTCAGATACTCACACTTGACAGATGTGTCTGTATGACCTTTCAGAGCCTTTTATGACAAACCATGGCACGCTGCCTTCCAAGTCCAGTCTCATAACATGGAGCCTCATTTGTTCATGTATAAATTACAAGTGAGAATCTCATATGCTACAACTTATCACGAGGAACTGCCACAAATCAGCATCTGCCTGGCACACGCTGCAGCAGCAGGAATAACAAGATGTGAATCAGACCATACCGTGACAGAGGCTCTCTGGTAACACCCTGAAGCAGCGTTATCCCCACTGGCAGCCTGCGGCTCTCACGCTTCCCACCTTGCCTCTACTGACCTTGAACGTTGCAGTTCATGCTTTTCTACTGGAAGGAAAAGTTAATTTACCTGTTGCTGGGTAGTAAGACTTTAACAATAGACTGTCTTTGTAAAAAAACATTTCTATTCCATCCCCGCTAAAGAATTCAGCTCAGCTTTGTATCAGCAGCTTCAAACAAACTCCCCTCCCTCAAAAAAAGTGAAAGCAAATATTATTTACTCTGCTACAACATGTTGTTGCTCCTGAGTTCTCTTTTCACTAAAACTGATGTAGGCACAACAGAGAACATTTCAACATTGCCATCTGTCTCTTTGGCACTTCATACCAAGTGAGTCGCTGTCACTTTGATGGTAAATTAGAATTTCCCACCAGATATATTAAGCCAGAGGCTGCTATCAGGTTGCCCTATCACCCTCATGTCTTCTTCCCTTAAATCTTTTTTTGATATTAGACCATCTGAGAGGTTTAAGAACACAATTCTACATGATGAACTAAATTGCAGAAAACGTCAATGAAATGAATAACATAGGGCCTGAAAAAATCTTATTAAAAACAAACAAACAAACAAACTTTTAAAGCATTACATTACTCCTACTGCATCTTGGGCATTCTCGCTAGCAGCAGTCCCAAGAAGGTTGATTACACTATTTGGGAGGGAAAGAGACAGTGGTAGCTGGACCTGCTGACTTGCAGGGAAGTGGGAAACAGTAAAAGGAGGATCAGCCCGCAGCTGCTGCTTGACCAGCAACACTGTCTCAGCACGCACTCCTGCATCTAGCTCCCTTCCAAACTGCTAGGCCACCAGGAAAATAAATCACTGCTGCATTAAGAAACTTAGAGACCTTCTTTTACAACACTGATTACACTCTTGCCTAAGACAACCCAATTGTTTCAAGTTTTGTACTTCACGATGTATGATCCACCTGACAACTGCAGTCAGGCTAGAGCTGCACATCTTCCCCTGCAGAACTGCCGGCGTGGTTCCAGCAGGTACCTCAAGGAAATGGAGAACGACAATGATGCATTTCTGTGGCTGTTGATGTGATGTGAGCAACACCACAGCCATCCTGAAGGCCCATCCATTTTAACACGACAAGAAATGCATTTCCCAACCTACTTCAAACCAGGCTTTTCAAGTCATACGTGGTCCGTAAAATAATAAGCCCATTTCAATTTCCAAATAAGATACAGTGTGAGATTCCAGGTTACTTTAATGGGATGTAGGTTACATTTAAGACAAGGGATCAGGTTGTGTTAATAAATAAATAAATAAATAAATCCATTCAGAACAAGTGACAAGAAAGACAAGAAGAGAAAACAGTACCGTGGAAGGACAGGAATACTCTCCAGCAAGAGCACTTAAAATAGCAGTGCCAGACCTTGCAGAGGAAAATTATTTCACATTTTGGATTCTGTTCATATGCAAGTGAACTACAGAACAACATTTAGTATGCAATATTAAGCTACCTGAAGAGAAAATGGAACACCAACTTCTAGCCTGATGCTAGGATAAATGCAAGGTAAGAATCAAACCAAGAAACTACCAAAGATTTCTGTTCCTTATTGAACATATAACTGAAATTTTCAGTCATTGCGGTCTTTGACTGAAATGCTCTTTTCAGTCTTTCAACTTATTTTCACAACCATCTTAAATTTCTTACAAGGAAAGACTCAAACATAGAAAAGTGTAATACGCATAAGAAAATTTGTTTCTAAACATGAAAAAATGGCAGTGATATGCCTTAGCATTATTTTATCTAACCAATTCAGAACAGAGAATTTAGGGTACTTACAGATTGTCTTAATGACCTGAAAATAATAATAATAAAAAGTAAATAAATAAATAAATACATATCTCAACTGATTCCCACTTCATACAGAGGATGCTCAGACCAAACACCCTCCAGATTTAGCTGGCTGCTCCTAAGGAGGAGGTAAGCAACTCTACTGACATGAACTAAAAAAAAAAAAAAAATTAAAAAAAAAAATTGCTACATGCAAGCAGTTGGGAATACAGTTGTCTCCAAAAGACACCTCTCCCCTGACAGATACTCACCGCAATAATCAGTGCAAGTTTAAAGCAAAGTTTACCATATAAACCTGTTTGTGTTATAATCTTTATTTTATGTAAACAGCATATGCAGACATAATTGTTGATTTGCCCAGGGCTATTACTTACGCAGGCTTCTTTGTGTTCAGAAATTATTATTAACTCCTTCAGAAGAGGCTGTAAGTGGCAACTGCAGACTTATTTAGACACCCAAGACCAGCTTTGCTCATCAACTCAGCCTAGCCTGATAACATTTTTGCCAGTTTGGGATGTCTTCAACATATTTACACGGCAGAGGATTTTTTCCCCCCGTGTTTTGCTACCAGTCATGAAGGTAAGAAACTTAAAGGGCTTGCCTGATGATTTCACTCAGACACAAACTGTTGCAATGCAGCCCTGCCAGTACCAGAGGGGAGAAAGGGAAGGGGAAAAAGATGGGGAAAGGGATTCCCCCTTGTGACCTGTAGCTGTACACTCAGGTGTGTCCTTTTGGCATAAGGCCCTCTTTGACCACTTGCCTGCATTCCCTCTTCCAAACAACAGAACATTTCTTTATGCTTTTTCCCCAGGGAAGGAAAAAAAAAATGTCTTCCTAGATTAAAATAAAAACTGACATGAAGCTCACATTTGGGCTTTATATTTGAAGTTTCAGTCATCAAATTTGACCAACATGCTGCTTTTGAAGATGAAGTGTTTGACGCTATGGAGGGAGTAAGAAACAAATTATTATAAACCATTATCTCTATGCAATAAGTACCAGGAGCTCTAAACCATCAGTTTACCTAACTACTCACAGAAGCAGCACTCAAAAATAAATGCAAATCAAGTTTAACTTTCTCACAGACATTGTCCATCCTTCATCAGACCTAAACTGGATGCTTTTCTAACTCTGCTCAGCTGCAGTGGTCTTGCTTAGTTTGTCCTTTTACTCCCCAACACCTCTGCCAGGAGACATGGCCGCAGAAACATACAGAGCTGCTGCATGTCATGGGCTAAAATTACACAGAAAAGTACTGGCAAATACCAGCACCTTCTTGTACAAGATTTTTACTGTTCTGATATCCAGCCTGAAAACAGGAAGTGTTCCTCATAAGAATCTTAAGTTCTTCCAATAAGTTGGGTCAAAGTTGAATCAGAATCTGAACTGAAGCAATTTAATCATTAGGAACCGTGGGTTTGCCTTCCAATATGCTGGGTTTCAGTTAGGCTCTAACACTCAAATAATTCAAGAAATCAATGAGCCGCTAATAGAGCCAGGAAAAAATTCTAAGAGGGAGAGAGAAAAATAAAGAAGAGAAATTTCTCCACAATCCTTTCAAATAATTACAAGATAAAGAAAAGATGTTTATTATAATTCTTCAATAAAAATATTTTTTTCTCTTTCAGTAATAAAAATATTTTTATTTATAATTGAAGTTAAATAACGGTGTTTGAATCAGCATCATTTGAATAGT
Source organism: Heteronetta atricapilla (assembly GCA_011075105.1). Lineage (NCBI taxonomy): Eukaryota > Metazoa > Chordata > Aves > Anseriformes > Anatidae > Heteronetta > Heteronetta atricapilla. Next base: position 5,834,556 of record CM021737.1, read on the forward strand.
TTGTAATCATATTCATTCAATTTGAAGACATTATTTCTGTCTTTGCTTTTAGTATTTTGAAATGTGCTCATGCTTTCCAGTACTCACTGTATCTTTATCCTGCACTACTGGCAAAAATATTTCATTGTTACTGTTATTACAGCATTTATGCATACGAATGCAGGAAGATTTTGTTTATGCACAGAAAAATATGTGAAAAATAGCTATGAAAACCTTTCAGCTTAAAAAATAATACTAATAATAAAAATCAGTGATTTGCAACAGCTCAGAGCACTAGGCATCCCAGATGTTCAGTGCAGCAATCCAACTGCTGGTTCACTGTTTCAGTCACTTTAATTAAATACCTGAAACCTCAACAGGACTTTGTGTTGTAGGAGAAAAATAATGTATTTTCCATTTTTCAATATTTACCAATGAATCAAAAAAACACCCAACACAACCTGTTTATCATATGCACAAGTTATGCAAATTATCATTCAGTGATTAAATCTACTCCAAGGTAGATTTTATTTTGGAGTAGATCTACTCCAATATTTTGGTGAGTGTAAGTCTATTTCCTCAACTGTACACTCACATCTTACAAATTTAGAAAGTTCAATGCTGTGAATATTCATGCCGAATATGAATGAATGTATACCATTTTTCTTATTTGGCTACAAGTGTCCCGAATCCCATAATGAATGTCTCATCCAAGAAGTCTGAGAAGATAACAATTCACTAATATAGAGAGTCCATGAAATACAGAAGAACTAATAGTATTTTACTGTGAAATTACTTTTTTTCCAGACTTTCTTTTCATAATGCCTTCACTTGCTAGCTATTCACAACCGTTACCACTTTTATCTTCCTTGCTAGAATTCCTCACCTGAAACAGAAAACATCTTAAAACCACAAAGGTCTCATTCTTATTCCTTACAAATCAATAAAACAAACAAAAAGAACTTTCCATCTTTGTCCTTCTGACAGCCATATACATAACGCTAAGCAGGAGAAAGAGGACAGATAGGATTCAGAGGTCTACATCTTACTAAGTAAAGCCTCTTCCATATGCCAGCTGAGACACTATGTGGAAAAGCATTTGCCATAGTAAACGTGAACTGGTGGCTCTGAAGCCACCCGTGTTCAGAGCATTTATCATTATCTTGCAATTGTTTTGAGCCTATTTGTATTACCAAGGAATTCTCTCCTTCATCTGGTGCTTCTCATCCTTCTCAAGCAGAAGTGGTAGTACTGCATTGGCTCTAAATCGACACCAATCTTGCTCACCCTTGCTATCCTCTGACAGTATTAATATTCCTCAGTTGGGATTAAATTTAATTGCCCTATGTTGCGATGAAAGGAAATTTGTGATAATAAATATACGAAATAGTGACTATTTTTGGTTGAAAATCATCTATCGAATTTGATTTATTTTGCCCTATATGAAAGGTTGAGAATACTTCAGGCAAGACAAACCATGTTACCCAGTACTGCATCCCCCCCTCATTCCCAGGATGAGTGCTAAGACTGAATGAGGGCAAAATTTCCACAAGGAAGCCAACTTTCAGGAAGCCAACAGTCCAGGAAACAAACACACATGGGGGAAAAAAAATCATAAAAAAAAAAAAAGAGCCACTTGACTTTCTCTGACTAACAATAATGTTAACTCATTTAATAAGGCTCTGACATTTGCTTTCAGAACCATCTGGGACCAGAAAATAAAGTTTAGTATCTAGCCTGCAGTCAGACCTATTATTACAAAAACCAGAGACCATTTCTATATGTCATAGGCAGAGTTTTTATATCCAGCATCTCTCAATAATCTGCTTTCTATGGTATGCTGTTCGATAAATGTGACGTTCTGGCAGAATCTTTTCTAAACTGCAGTAGATCATTGTAGATGTGTCTTCCGATAAAATGCAATTATATCTCACAGAAAACAGGACCAGGCAAATGCCTCAGAGCTACATATTAGCATCAAGAAATGAGACAAAGGTGGAAAAGGGGATCTGTTACTTGATTTGCTTGGAAATGGAAATTAGGATGCAACAACCAAGATTAAGTTACTTTTTTCGGATTGAAAGCAACTTGTTTAATATGATCCTTTTGACCTTAAAGTGACATACAGAAGAGTTTTTAATTTCCACAAACATTAATGTTGCACTTCTTGTCAGGATTGTTTCTAACCATAACCACTGGAATTCAGATAAAAGGTTATAGTTTTGCTTATGCAGAAATTAAGTAGTTTCTATAAATATATATGTTTTCTTTAATATGTGAGAAAATAAATGCAGCGTTCAGAAGCATAAACTTGGCCAAATTTGTGAAGATCCATTTTAAAATTTATGCTTATACCTTATTTTATCTACTTGACATATTGTTTCCCAAACATTTTTTAGCTAAATATGTTAAAGCATAATCTAATTGGTTAGATAAATCACTAATCAGATTACTATTAACTGGCATTATAATCCATGTTGATGCAGTCAGAATTTCCTGTCAAAGAAAGAAACAACAAGACAACTTAAAAACTAGACAAACATGGCTTAACAAAATAATCACAATCACTATGAAATTTCTGGACAGCATGATGACTTCCAGACTAATTGGCACACGAACAATGCAATTTACTTACTGCAGGCAAACACCCCATGCCTAACTTCTCCTTGCTCACTTATCAGTTGTACAGAGCACAACAATACGGTTTTAGGAAGAAAAATCCTAAGAAAACCACATTCTCAAGCGCACTTTGGTGTTTATTTTGGTGTGCCATATTAGGTCATGAGCCAACCATGATTCTGCTACCTGGAGTCGTATAATGTAAAATAAAACCCCATGCATTCATATTAAAAAAAAAATACAACTGCTAATTTACATTTTTAGCAGAACAAACAATGACACTCTACCGCTCTCTTTCCTCCTTGTCTCTCTCTGTGTTTTTGTTTTTTTTTTTTTACACAATTATAGGAATAGAAGTTGATTGCTAGACCTTTGTTCTCTGGACGTATTAGAACATCAGCTGTCTGGTGAGGTACATGCCCATGGAGTGGTTGGTTTTATGAATTATTAACTGTACAGTTATGATTGGAAACACGTGAGAAAGTCAATTCTTCAATCCCTGATCACTGACAGAGAGCCAAGTTAGAATTCTAACCTGGCTGCCACAGGTTAAAAATGCAGAGACTTGAGAAGGACCCTATCTAAAGGGTGACACATTGCCAAGGTAAGCCTTGTTTCGATTTCCAGCAGCAATTTTTACACTGCAGAGAGCAGCACAAGCAGTTCTGACTTACAGCCATCCAAGAATGCTCTGAAAGGCAAGGCAGTGGAGCTAGGTCACCATGACTCACTGCCCAAGCTAATAACCCCTGCTGGGTGCATCTGAAGCTCAAAGGCAGCCCCACACTGATGCACATGTACTACTTGTAGGACCTGACCCAGAATTTCAACATTTAAACACTTGTACATATAAAACTCTGTGTGGGTATGAATACTCTTCGGTAACATTCATCAGTTTGGGGCATGTCCTCGTGAACTGTAGCTATTCCTCACATTAAAATCTGTACTTATAACATGTAATATGTTTGGATTATGCTAATATTTAATATACTTTGATAATTTCTGGTACTAACTTCTAAATAGCTATACAAGGACATGAAGTTATACGACAAATGACTGTTCTGTGCTTATCAGATTCAACACACAACTACTGACACATCGGGACACATTTTTGCCCTCAGTTAAAATCATCATCTCTCTCACACTGAGGCGGAACATCCCTCACTCACACATCAGAACCATCCATGGTGCTTAAAGGGCTGGTGAGCAATTTTGCATGTGGACATTTTTCTTTTCTTCCACACAGAGTCCTTTAAATGTTGGTGGGCTCTTTCAAACCAACCCAGGGACTCTTAAAAACTGTAGGAAGCCAAGATGAGTGGACTCTGCCTGCACAGCTCAAGTGCATACTTGGAGGTGTGACTTTTTCCTGAAGGAAATTCCAGGTTCATTATGATGTGAATAACGTGAGTAATAATTATTTGCCATGCCCAGAAACTATTAATGCATATATGTATCATTATCTTCACTGAGTTTTGGTGTTCAGACAATTCTTTCATAGAATATCTACTACCTATTTAATGAATAACACATTATTCTGTAAAAAGTATCTTCTGTATAACACCTAAATGTGTTAGAAAGGTTAATGCAGAATTTTATAACACTCAGGCTGATGACAGAATGTAAAAATGTGATTCTGAAAACCAGAAATGTCAACACATCTCTAAAGACATAAAATGACACAAAATTAAATGTTACCAACTGCTGAGGCTGAAGAAAGGCTTCTCAAAGTTAAGGGATGAAATAAAATTGGAAGAAATCATGTTCTAAAAGCATGATAATCTACTTAATGAAACTTTATTGAATGCTTTCTTACAGACATAAGCTTCTAGAAATACTGTTCATTTCCTTTTTACTGAGATAATTTCAAAGAGTCCAAAAATAGAGGGGTCCACAAACGATGATCATTAATCACTCATCAACTTTTTGTAGCTAGAAACGTCTGAGCCTCCCCATCTCCTAGCAAATTATAAATCATTCAATGGAACTTCACTTTTTTTTTTTTTTTTTTGGAAGGACATTTTGTAAAAAGAATCATTACTGCGTATTTAGTTTAATTGCAAAAATAGGGATGCACGTGTGTAGATGGACAGACATACATCGGCATATTCATGCCCGTAGGGTGTCACATTGCATAAACACACAGAGATTTATGGAAACCATGCATCTCTGTATACATAGATAGTTAGACAGGCAAGCCTATGCTACCAGATATTCAAAATAAATTACATTCATTAAGTTTTGATGCTCTTCTCAAAATCTCAAGGGAAGGACAGGGTTATTCTGAAAGGTGGAACAGAGGCAAGGAGAGAGTTACAGTCTCCATTATACACTGGGATACAATAATCATAAATGACATTAAAAGAATTAACACTTCAAATAAAATACATAAAAATAAATAAAATTGGCCCTAGCAAAAGTATTAGTTTAATATAAAATGAGAATAATCCTTAATATCCTGGATTCTCCCAGGTCAAATCACAAATGTTGTCTATCAGGTAGCTTTAGGAAGGTTTTGCAAAACCGGGAAGTTCCAAGGGAAATGGTGTCTACAGTTTATCAACATCAATAAAAGGCAGTTACACAGTCATCTTTATCACCCTACTGATTTCTTAATTACCAGCATCAAATCTTGAGTTCCTTAGTTTGAAAGCATCAAGTGAAAATCTAACATGTCCAAAGGCTAACATCTGTAGACAACAGCATTACTCAAAGCGTAAGACTGCAGGGAAGTGTAAAAGGTAGCTTACATTCCCAAATATTCAGACAAAGACCCACTGGGAGCAGAAACACAGTAATTAGCTGTCAGTGCAAACCATAGCACACCTTTATTATTGCTTTAGTACTGAATCTTTAAGATGCTAAACTAGCCGTGGGAAAATGCCAGAGTGGAGCTCGGACTTGATTTACAAAGGGAATTTTAATGCTGTAGAGTCTTGAAGCTCTGGGCCAATTTCTGATGTCAACTTTGAACTATGCATGCCCCAGAATACGTAGGCAGTGGTTAGTTTTATTTCTAATACTGACTTTTTTTTCTTCAAATAATTATTGGATGCATCTAGGTTATAAGTGGAACTTGTCAAACCAGCTACTACGTGTTTATGTTGTTTGTTTCGTAGACTGTATCTGTGAAACACTGGCAGAAACACGAAAAGATGAGTAGAGTCTCTATTCTTTCAAGGCAGTTCCTATAGAAAGTATAAAAGATGCTCCTTTACACTATAATTATCACATTTTAATGACTATGTTCCTAGCAGACATTCAGGAAACGTGGAAGCCAATCTGGCCCTCTTCCTTTATGACTTTAAGTTAATCAAAACAAAATCGCAGCCAAATGGAACAGACCAGTTAATAAAGCTTGCCCTGGAAGAGCTCTACTTGAAATTCAGACTTACTTGTTCATTTCAAATCTCTGATAATGAGCATGGATATGTTTATCATTCTGTGACAGAAATGGAGGCAGAAAGGAGGGAAAAAAAAGAGACAAATGATGAAGGTAACATCTCTGCCTGATGTTACTAGTCATTATAATGGAAAATGATGGCGAAACATCTGAAAGACAAATTTGTCCTAAGATATTTAATCCAATTTTTCATTATGTTGGACATTAGAGAAAATTTCATTTCTGCAAGACAAATACAGTATGTGAAAGTATTTTTAGAGACAGACAGAATCAATTTGAAGGAATATGGATATGTACAAACACAGATGTCTGTACCAGTTCCAGGATAGAAAGGGTATTTTAATCTAGCCTATTTCCGATCAACAGCCACCATGCTGAACAGCTCCAGAGAGTTAACATTTTTTTCTTCTTCTAGAAAAAAAACAACTATGAGAAGGCCCTCTAAAGCACCAATTGACATTTGTAACAATTAAAAATAAAAATATCCTTTTAAATCTGCAGGTTCCTTTCCTCAGTACTGGGCCAGAGGTATGGGTCAGAGGGACACTGGCAGGATTCCAGGGTAATCAATATCTCAGTGAACAATGTACAAATATAAGATTTCAACTTCGATTTTGCATGATAGTAGTTTTTTCTTCCTGTTCAAATGATGTAACTCACACAACCCAAGAGTAAATAGTAAAGGATTACCAAATAAAAACAGCTGCCATTAAACACTGCTGATCTAGTCCTTCCCCATAAAATGAAGCTGGGATGTACTACACATACACAGCTACTAAGATTATTTCCACAAAGAATATCATGAAAATCTACTTCAAACTTCTCTCATTAATCAGAAATATCGTACACATGTTCAGATGCAAACACATGTTGCAAAGACTAATGCTTTCCTTTTTCAAGGTTCATTCAATCAGTAGCTTTGACAAATATTTGCCTTCTTAGTCAATAAAGCTAGGGAAAAAGAACTAGACACTTATTGCTAACCATACCAAAAGTTTCAAGAGAAATATTTCCAAATACAACAGAAGTAGTACAAATTAGTTAACTATCAGAAAAAAATAAAAATTAAAAGTGGGTATTTTGAAATTTCTGGAAACTTGAAGCACATAGGACAGAGCCCGCTAGTCACAGCTACACTTCCCAAAAGGCTCAGTGAAAAAAATGGATTTACTAATAACATATGCTGTGAACGCACCTATGATTCTGTTATTGCTCTAGATAGCCAATCTACTACTATTATGCTGGCATCATATATAGGGCTCTGTGAGTTATGTGGATGTATTTCTCTTAAGAAACCCCCTGGTTGTTCACTGTGCCACATTCACAAGTATGTACATTGGTTTATAAAACAGAGTTAAGATGGAAGTTATAGATTATATTGCAGCCACCACTGTTTTCCATAGAGAAGACGATTCCTACTTCATACAGTTTTGGTCCACGCAAATTTTTCCTTAGGCCATCCAAAGTGCCTTTGGAAAACATTGCAGCTTCAGTGTCCTAGTTCAGTAGTATAGAGTATGTACACTAACAGAACCTGCATGACTTGAAAAGATTACAGCACTGTGACCTTTAAATGTCAAAATGACATTTTTTATGTGATGCGGAGACGCCTAAAAATTCATTCTTAATGCATCTTCCAATAACCTCAAAGCAGTCAACATAATCCAAATAACTATTCCATCTTTTCCAGTATTTACATGCTCCTTTGTAGTCTTCAGGGTCTACACTATCCCCTAGTTTTGGGGACGCATTCCTGTTAAGATCTGATTAATTCTGCAAATATTAGGCTGATGTACTGGCCATGCGCAACCTCTGTCACAGGCAAAACCCCGTTTATTACATTAACACCAGACTGAGGAATTCCAGTGTAGCCATAACAGATCTTAAGAACAGAGCCATGGTTGCTCTGCATCTTTCAACACATCTGCACCAGCTGGTGAAGGCACAGGCTGAACATATTAAAACCCAAACTGATAAATAGCTTCCAAGAGCCTTGTAAGCTTTCTAGTTCTTGCTGATTCAAGAGATCTTCCACATCAACTTACTGAAGCAGCAGATAAGCAATTGCAACAGAATTGTTATTATTCTACTAAACAGAAAATAAAAAGATATTATTTCCTACCTGCCAAAGATCTCTTGTAATATAACCAACTCTGCCCTCTGAATTCATCTTCCATTGTTTTTTCCTAGCTCTGTGCTATGCCAGCTGGTTTGCTTGGAGCAATGAGCTGTTGAATTAGATAACATGTTTTTAATAAGTCAGTCTAGTACAGCAGTTTTGAATGGCTTCACAATGCACAGATGTCTAAATTGCCTTTAGAGAAATATTAACACTAAGTGGTAAAAACAGGGACTTAGGATTCTGTTGAGTCCATAAGTGACAAATACACATTTTCTCAGAGTGGTTATCATCTTTTAATTAGTGTTTTAATTAGTCCTAAATAAAATTTCACATTTGTATAGCATCAGAAATCATTTTAGACAAATTACAGGTTAATATGAATAAGGCATCCACCTGAACTCAGAGCAAAATTGAATGCACAATAGATAATCCCTAGCTAGTATGGAATAAGGAGAATCTGTGCCACAGAAGAGCTGCATTTCCTAAACTTTCTACTCAGGCTTCTACTGATCCCAGAGAAAGAATCTATGAAGTCCTATCCCTGGGACACCAGGTAGGCTTAGGAGTCCCATGTGCTCCAGGACATCTCTCTGGGAGTCCTATTAGTAAAGCAAGACTTAAGGAGAGGGAGGGTCCTGGATAAATCAAGGATTTTATTGTTGCCAAGCCAGCAGGTTCCTGCTGTGGTGATATTCTGGGACATTGCAGAGATGACTGAACCAGGACTCTTAAGCCAGAAAAGAAAGAAGTCACAGAGCTCTGCAGAGCTGGCATAGCCTCACCATGCTCCCAAAGCAAAGAGTCTTGGCCACTCCACCTGGGAGCCCTCATGCAATAGGGATATAACGGCACAGAAATGTAGCAAATGGAGCCAAAGTGTGAAAAGACTTGTGAGACCAACAGGAGATGCTGCTACTGCCATGTATGCCATTGAAACATGACATTGTGTCAAAATTATTTTTAAAATAGCCAAGAAATGCATTTTTTACATTTTCTTTGTATCTTTTCATAACTTTTTAATCAATTTATCATGCAGGGTGCTAGTTAAATTCTTTTTTTTTTTTTTTTTTTGATTAAGATTTTAATTTCCATTTGTGTTAAAAAGAACTTCAGAGAAAGCAAGGTCATTTTTAAAGTTTTAAGTACTTTGTAATATGGAATATACTGTAAATAACATCATTAAAAAAAAATCCAATTAAGAAAAAAGCTTTGTTTTCAGAAGTCAATGAACAATATATCCACCAAAGTGAAATCACTTTCACAGCACAGTACTTCAAAAATCAATTTGAAACTTAACTAACAGAATACACACCAAAATACAGCAAACTAAATCTTTAAATCAATCAATTACATCTACATAATATTTTACAGTTCAATAGATCAACTTTAGTGAAAAACAATGTTTCCAACAACTGGCATTTGCCAACCTATAAAAGCAATGCCATTTGAATAATTTAATTTTTTTTTAATGTTATCGATTTATGCTAAATATCATCTAGTCTGCACTTAGATCATTTTGGCACATCTTCCAACTGCAACAAGAATCACCTCCACAAAGCCAGTCCTCTTTACATCTTGGCTTATTCTCTTAGCTTCTTCAAACTGGGCAATTCCTAAAGCATTTTTGCCCATTAGCTGCATTGGAAATCTGAACGTAAATCTATTTATGTCAGCCAACTCCAAAGGAGAACTCTGGGATCTCTGCTTACTCCACAGACATTCAGTACAAAATGCTTTAGGGCCACATTTAAGGTCTAGCTTGGATAACTGCATTCTTACTTCCTAAAATTTGACTCAACTTTTCTTCTCCACCACTTCATTTTACTGCTCCTGCTTTCTGTTGAGTACAGTGAGGATAGATCACTGGATGCCTTTTAACCTATGGTCTTACTCAAGTCAGTGGGAAAATTCTTATGACAAGAGGAAAGATGCTTATGTAAGCAGTACCTACATATCTATGTTCTCAACTTAATAATTTTCTATAATATGGAAAAATATTCATTTGAATATTTCAAAGCAAAATACCAATTGTGACTGGAAAGCAGCTCTGCAGAGAAAGAATTGGAGCTCCCGGTGGTCACCAAGCTGACTGCAAAGCCATTGGCATGGCCTTGAAGCAACAGCAGCAAGCGGTAACCTGGGCTGCAATAGGTACAACAACTCCAGCAGCTTGAGGGAGGATCTCGGGAGGTCCTGGCCAACTTCAGTTCTTCACTGCCTAACTTCCAGTACTGATCAGCTACTCCAAAAGAACCATGTTTAAACTCAGTTTCATAGATGTAAACTGCAAAAGGAATTAGTCTATTTTTAGCAGCCAAGTAATTGAAATCAAAATTGTGCCCATTACTTTCCATAATGAAAAAACTCACTTCTGATTTACAGTCTACAAGGTCTGGATGTAATGGATGACTGAGTATAAAACCAGAGAAGACAAAAATATTCATACATGAAGAGGTGAGAGAAAAGCGAGAGTACGGCATTTTTGGTTAGGAGGCAAAGCCTCGTCTTCCTAGATTTGATGCAAGCATTAAAAGTGAGTGAGGTTTTTGGGCTTGAGATCGTAAGTTTTGGTAAGTTTTGTAAATTTATTTCACAATATATAAAAACACCCTAAGGAAAACAACCCATTTGGAGCAAAATCCAACAATTCTAACAGTTCTGAAGGACTACAAAAGCCAAAGTACTATGACCTACTGCATTCCTGAATTACGCTTCCTTCTACTGTGTCTAAGGATTTCAGTATTAAGCTTGTTGATCAAGTTTAGACTGTAATACAACTCTGCTAAGAGCCTAAAATAACATGGAATTGACTTTAAAGCATTTAATGTACATTAAAATTACAAAATGTAATAACCAAGGTATAAATCCAAATTTGTTTTATATTTAAGTAGGTTTTATGTCAAATAATCAAGTTAACAAGCTCAGTCAAGAATTTTATTTCTTTCTTTCTCTCAGACTGCTAAGTCTTAAGATCAGCTCCTAAGGAAGCTAGGAGTTGAAGAAATGTGAGATAAAATAGTAAGTCCATGGCTGACAGAATAACAATAGCAAGAGAAAGGTGTGCACCTCACATTTCTTGTACCCAGTGAAAACTCCAACAGAGAACAAATGTAACTTCATGGCAATATAGACCTATTGATCAAACCAAAACCTTGCTGAACTGGGCTAAAGGACTCAGAAATGTGCTAGAACAGCATAGAAGCTTCTAAAAGCTCCAAGCAGAAGATAGATAAATTGTGTTTTAAGAGAAGATGATGTTGGGGAAATAATGGCTTACTAAATCTCAGTTCTTGGCTTTGGATCATACTGATGGCTCTATAGCTCCAAAGGTTTCTAAAATTAAAATAGCATTACAAAGCATTTGCCCTGGGTCATTCCTCCACCCTCCCCCAAAAGAGTTAGTGTACATGGCTTTGAAGATGCTCAGAACTTTAAATAGCATTATTAGTAAACTGGACATTTATCAAAATTTCAGTTACTGAAAGATCACTTGATAAAGATCACTGAAGTATAAATCACCATCCTTAGCCATTTCAGCTCACCTAAAACCCATTTGCATTTTATTCTAAGCTATAAAAGCCATTCAGGTGTATCCAGCAGTAACTGGATTGCAGGGTTTTTACAGAAACTGAACCAAATCCATAGGGATTTTCCACTGTACTAAAAATGGACATTCTGTGTGCACTAGGGAAAAAAAATGGATTTTAAATACACTGCTTACAACAGTTTACCTCTATAAATGAACTCGCAAAGTCACATTACAAAATATGTTAGAGGAGGAACTCATAGATGTTTTAAAGCCTAGCTCCCAAGTAATCCTTGCAAATTGCCATGGATACCAGTTCCAGAAATACAATATAGATAAATAGAAGGAATCCTCAAAGAATGAAACAATCTTTAGTCTGTTGTCAAATTCTGCCTGATCTTTAGAAAGGCAGATGTGCAGGCAAGGAGGTACCACATTCATTTTTGTTCAGCCTCATCACTTTCTTCTAAAACACACTGTCTAGCAGATTCATATTATAAATATTTCAAGGAAAGACTTGTGTTTTGAATTTAGAATTTCCAAATTCAAAAATAGGCTTGATTTTTAATACTGCTGAATCCTTACACATGAAGACAGCCTCCCATAATTCTCACAGTTCTGCTGGCAAGAAACACGGAGCATCCCTAAGTGTGCTATGTATATGTAGGCAATACCACAGAAGCGCTTTGAAACGTGTCCACTACAATAAATTCTGAAGAATTTTCATCATACTTTCAGCTTTAAACTATTTTACAATTAGTTATTTCCTCCTTCATCGTTTTCCATGGGTATTTTAACATTATGGAGTGATATAAAACTATCAATATCATTACCGATTTTAAATTTCTATCAAAAACTGTTCTGCAATGGAAATTGTGACAGAAAACCCAAGATTAGAAAACACTGTAACCACTAAAAGCTACCACAGGTTCTGCAGTAAGACTTCTTTTGAAGGACACAGATGAACAAGAAATATTTTAGTGGTAACTGTTTCTGGGAAACAGGAGGTCAGTCATGCAAACCAAAATCATGCCTGGCATTTCCATGCAAAAAGACTAACGCTGAATGCTGTTCCATGTAAGATGGAAAAGAAAAATACTGCTTTATTCTCATAGGGCCTTTTAGTGCATTCAGTTGAGTATCAATAAACAACACACACATTTTTGTTCTTAAACAAGGTTTCCTTTGCAAATTTCACGTTAATAATTATATATGTTAAAATATTGGCATGATTCCAGAGAGCAAGACACCCATCTGTCTGACCTGTCAGTTTTGGTGTTTGTGGCAATGACCTCACTGGAGCCAGATAGATTTGACTCCCAGGATGCCATCCCAAGACTTATCCATATACAACTGAGCCCACAAGAAGTCTTGTTGAGATCAACTTGTCTTTGTAGAGATGAAATTCTCGGCAAGGAAAAGATTTCTTCTAGCCCTTTCAGTCAAAATTACATACCGCATAACAAAGTATTTAGCCTTCAAAATGAGAAAAGAGGTAAATACCAAGTGTAAAGAATTAATTTTAATTAAGTGTAAAGCCTTAATTTTAAAATATTATGAGTGATTTTGATAATACTTGCCCAACTTCTGTAAACCATATATGAGATTAGCCAGGTCTCAATCATTCCCTCAGTCACTTCAAGGTTGTTTATTTTTTTCCCTTCCTGATTTTCTCTACAAGCTACAAAAAGAGATCAGAAAAACTTAAACAGAATAAATAGTTCAATTACATGTAACTAAAATAGCAATAACTAATGTCTACTTATTTTGCAGGACTTGGATGATATGTTTATTGCTACACATAGTTTATATTTCTACTATCATTCAGTGCTCTACTCAAAACATGCAATTATATACCAGAACTATAATTTGCAGATGTCCTTACTTCATTGAGCACAAAGAAATTAATTGCCCTTTTTCTAAAGAGCATAAAAACTTTGCATCTAGGTCTTTGAGCGACTCTCAGAATGCTAATAATGTTACTAATACAATACAATATTAAGCAAAATAGTACCAGTGGTAAACTTTCCACTTCACACTAATAATTAATCAGAAGGCTGCCAGTACAATTAAGTCATATATTCAGCCATAGCTAGGGTCTTTCCAAAAGAAACTGAAACTACAAAAAATATTCTGAATATGGAGCTATTTTTTCCAATGAGTATTAGCAACATTTTAACTCCTACACTGTACTATGAACTTCATACTGTTCAGAAAGTGTATTTATGGAGTGGCTGACTATTCAAAATCCTCTGATGGGTAGATTCTGACATCTGATGCTTTACGTGAACTCTACCAGAATCCAGGATTGTCCCAGTTTTTTAAAAAAGCAATACAAAAATAAATAAAAATTGACTGCCTCCCCATCTTTCAGATATGCCCATTCCACCTTATTGCCATGGGCTCATCATACAGCATGATTAAGTTATCTGCAAGTTTGACATCAGCATAGAAAATCAACATCTTCATCTCAGTCATATCTAAAATCGTCAGGATGTGACGTACACTGACTCTTGGAGCCATCCTCTATCAAGTCTCATTTCAGTCTGGGTATTTCAGGCAATTAGCAATTGGCTCACTGTTGAGTTTCCAAGGTAAAGTGCATGGTTAGCAGTTTCTCTTTGGCTGCCGCGGATCACTTGGAATGGTTCCCTGAGAAATAATAGTCTTGAGTGCTTAAAGCTTTTCTGCATCACCACAGAGTTTTACTTACATTTCTTCAGTCCCTTACAGAATTCATCCGCTTTCTAGATTCCCAGAAGAAAGATCCCTACCATGATCCTCCATGCCCCACTTCCCACCCACATTACACAGTTCGCCTTCATTTCACTATATAATCATAACGCCTGACCCTCCAAACAATTGGGTGTCATGGCAAATTACATTATAGCCCTGAAATGGGGTTGCAGTTTCATTGCATTTCATTTCCATTCCTGAATTGCAAAGGACAAAGTAATTTTACCTTTTTGTTTTTGTTTTAAACACAATGTTTCTTATTCTTCTTTTTAATTAAATAATAATTAGTCCATCACGGACTGAGTATTTAATAACTATTATAGTGGTTTTAATTAAGGTATTTAAACTACAAATGGTTACCAAAAACTATACAAGCTTCAAGATATTTAATACCTCCACATACTACACTCCTCTGGTTTTTGGGGATGCTGACCTGAGGAACCCACCTCTGCCAAGTTGTGAGATCAGAGGGTACAGGACCACCTCAGATGACTGGTAACGGATGAGAAAACACCTGAACATCGGTGTATGGGAGGCTGTTCAGGATGGTGTCCAGCTTTTCCATGGGATTTCATTTTTGTGCCTCATCCACATCTGTGAGAGCAAGGCAAATTACTCGCATATCTCATAAACACACTGAAAAACAGATGATTTGTAGAGCAAACCAGTTCTAGACTAATTAAAACTAATCCAGCTTCCAGGTCCTTCACTTGAAGGATGTGATTCCCTATTCCAAAACAAGTAAGTTACTACTTTATGAGTGGAAGTACCAGGACCTTTTGGCCAGGTCCCCAGCCTTCTAGCAAAACTCTCAGGTTGCTGAGGAATCATTATTTATACCAAGGACTCTATTGACTTAAACTCTCTGACAATTATTTTACCACCTCATCCTGCACAAAGAAATGCTTTCAAATGCAGATTTGTGGTGGCAAGAGAAGGTTGTTAAATGGATGTTTTCCCTTTTGCTATTTGCCATAGTGAATTGAGAACGCAGATGTAACATTGCAAAGAAAAAAGCCTTATGCAACATTTATTAGTTTTGTATTTTATACTTTTGTCCTCACTCCTTTACAGCTTTAGCTCTATTTTTCTGGAAGCAGATTATAAACACTGTCACTTACACTCAGCTATACAAAAGCACCGGAGATTAACCTCACTTTATTCCAGTGACTTGTAGTTTCTGAGTAACTTGTTTAACTTGTTTTCAGTAGCTGAGGACAGCAGCATAAACTCGAATAAGAACAAGATCATTTGAAAGTTGGCAAGAAATGAGAGCTGAATGCACTGGGGAGAAAAAGTCATAGTACAGAATTCCAGTCTGAAATCTCCATTTCTGTATAGCTGAACACTTCCTTTGGGACAAATTATTTCTCCAAAGAAAGTCTCGAGCAAGAAAAATCCTGTCATTCCTGATATTTAGTCTTTGTATGTGTGAATCTAGGCAAATGCCAGGTAAACTCAACTGCAAAACAGCAAAACAGCTAACAGTGAAAGCTGGCTGCAAGCTATCATTAAGTTTCCCCAACACGTTCCATTATTTCTCCATTATTCACAATTTCGCAAAGCCTCACTCTTAGGATTACCCTCCCACACACACAAATACACATCACACACATACCCTTTTTTGTATGGAAAGCTTTCTGGAAAGCTTCCACAGAAATGGTTCTCAGAGCTATGTAGGATTACTTTTGCAAACAAAGTTCTGTCCATATTAAAATAACTATTAGATTCCTTTCATTTGGAAACTCAGGTTACTTTATAGTTGATGACTGTGACCAAAACTTTGCAAGGAAATTACCCTGGAGTTAAGATGCACTTTGCCATCTCTGCAAATTTAACAAAAGCAAACAAGAGAGAAGTATATGCACTCATGTTTCTTACATGCTCACTGGTATCAGCAGCTCATTCTCTAAATATCCCTTTTGGAGGATATACATGCAGACAGTAAGATCAAGGAGAAGGGTTTTTAATCGGAAAAAGAACACTAAAGAGAAAACAAAAATGGAGAGTAAGAATTCAATTAACATCTTAGATCTCAATTCCAAGAACTAAGCAAAATACTGAGAAGGAACTCATTGAAAAATGACTGATTGCATTTCTGCCTCACTCCTGTGCCTGAGCAGGGGCTGGAAGAAATGTTTTTTCATGAGCATCCTTCAGCAGAAGGCTCACAGGCTCAAACAACACAACTGAGCCTGACTTGTAGAGCTCTGACATTACCTCCGGTATATCTGGCCTGGAAGGTACTGTCGATGCTTCAGGTTTATTTGCCTTACACTTGAAAGCAGTGATCTTCCCCAACAGATGGGGCTAATGGCATAAGACAATGCTGATGAAAAGGACCTAGTTTTGTCAGAAAATCTCTTCTGTGATCAGCATGGATTTGCCTGCACACCCAGAGCAGTGGAAATAAAGAGGCTTTTGTACTTCTGGATGATAGGGAAGGCTGTGCTGCAAATCTGATTCTGTTGACCTCCACTTCCAGCCTAATTGAGTACAGTTAATTCTCTTGGCACAAAAATAGGAGAGTAAGCAATTAGCCTTTACAGCCCATGGCTTAATTTGAGCATGTTCTTTAATGCACCAAGGCTAAAAACTTCGTAAGTAGACTTGGGTTTTATGTCAAGTTATTGGTCTAAAATTCGTCAATGGAATGGCTGGTCCCTGTAAATCATGTTTCTTTCACCCTTCCTTTTCCTAAAAATGAAGCACTGAAATGCAGAAGACATTCCTGCAGTTGGGCCTTCAATTACTACTACAGCATCAGAGTGCAGTAGCTAACATTTTCAACCCCTTACTCAGCACCGAGCTGCTGTGCAGCAGATAATATTGACCATGCTTTGGGCGTATCTAAAGGCAACACAGAATCTTTTCTTACAAAACTTACATTTCCTTAGTTCTAGCATGCTTTTAATTGTTGAAAGCAGAGGTAATTGTTCAGTGGGTTCATCACTGATTTGTGAGTAAAAAACATTTTTGGGAAACTCAGTAAAATTGACATTTGGTGCCAGCAATGCAGACAGAAGTCTGAAGCTGTGAATTCTCTGAATTTATTGCCAGATATAAAGGGGAGATAAGATACCGCTTATAAATCTCAAGAGCTGCCACAAAACCGCCATCAGATGTCACAAGCTATAAACTTAGAGAAAGGGCGACTCCGAATAATTCTTCCTTAGCTTAGTTGCAGTGTCATGAGTTATTTCTGCTGGGTAGCTTCATCTCCCCACACAGGCAGCAGGGCTGAACAGACTCGTGTGGGCAGGCAGTAGCAAGCTGGCAGCTGGGAGGAAGCTCTCCTGGTATCTTCTGCAATGTTGCAGTGAATTTCCACACATGGTGCTTGTCCTAAGGATGCTGCTAGCCTCACTAAAGTAAAAGACAAGATGCTTCTCACACAGAAAGTGCTGACCTAGTATCTGTAAAGTCCTGCTATGACTAATGGCCATGCACAAAATAAAATCATCTATTCAGTGCTTTGCAGCAGTTCTCACCGTGTAACTTATTCCCCTTCACAGTTTCTCTGCTTTTTTAAACTACATTTTCCTAAACAACTTTATTTTCAAAAAGAGGAAATTAATTACATCTGAAGTAATTAGAAATTTAAAATCCTTTAATTCGCTTCTCTCAGACACACAGCTTTAGAATATATTAAGAAGATGTTAGGTCTAATACTCTCTTCAGAAGCCTGAGAGACTAATTCACTTCGATAGAAGGCACACATGCCTCTGAAAGCAAATATAGCCATTAACTCCTTTAATCCCTCTCCATCACAAACGATCTATTTGTTATTTAACTACCAAACCATCAAAATGTTGAGCAAGAAAGGTTCCAATATACTCAAACCCACGTATGCAGGAGATGCAAACTAAAAGCTAGCTTCCCCTCACACGCACACTATGTCCTGGCATGCAGCCGTCGAGCACGAGCACGTTGCAGTGCTATCAACCCTACCTGGAAACTCTTTTGTCATCTGCCTGAGCAGTCTAAAACCAGTCTAAATTCTTCCCCAGCATAAATTTGTTTGGGTTCTTTAATTCGATGCACCAAAAGAAATTTGGCAAAACACACTGAAAACAAACAATATGCTTGAAACATTTAATTGACCATGAGTTTCTTGAATTACACCCATTTACAGAATTATGAACTGTAAGTGTAATTTATGTACTAGCTGCTAGAAGGTGGCATACTGCAATACGATGCATTTGTTCTTGAACTGTAAGAACATTAACATAACAAATAGCAAGTACACCAAGAGAATTTTACACCACACTGCTAGAGCAAATTGGTATTACAGTCCAGCAGAAGCACCCTATGGCAAATTAACAAAGGGAGCAAGCTGAGTTCTGATCTTGCCCAAAGCAGACATGCTGGCGACACACAGAGCAGCACCAGGAGCAGGTCACTAATAATACAACACTTTACACTGGTATCACGCCAGTCCTCTGTGCATTCTGGCTGCCTTCACTTCTTTGGCCTGATGGCTCTATGCAGCCCATGGTCACAATCTGGTCTCCTAATCTAGCAGATTAAATATGTATATATACCAAATGAATAAGGGAACACAGTATTTTTTTCCTAACACACTAAGTGCTATTAGACATAATAGCCTACAGTAGGCAACCTGAATTTTAGATGACTAGTCATATAAATATTAAATAACAGAGAAATCCACATTTCTGTAATTCAATTTCAAAACAAGCAGGGGTCAAACAGGTCAGAAGAAGGATTTCAGAGAACAAAGAGTGGTACATCAGTAAAATTATTTTAGAAAGAACTGTAATATTCTGAGACCCAAACACTAAATTTCAATGTAGCACTCACACTGTGTTCAGATGGATCAATCCTTGGTAAATATTTATTTCACAAGCCACCTATTACAAGTCTGTAACATTGCGATTTTTTTTTCCTGGACCTTGAATACGAAAGATCTGCTAGTGGCTTGGTTGGTTTTTTTTTTGTTGTTTGTCTTGTTTTGTTTTCAAAGCAATGCGAGCAGCCTAAAGATTATGCAAATTTGAAGGCACATAAGGACACATTCAGAAGCTTGAAGATTAACGGCTTGTTATGTTGCAGAGCAGTTAACACACTTGAACTTAAGCAGGGGATTCCCAAGGAGGAAGTGAGTGGACAGAGGACTCATGATTAATAATCATCCTAATCTACTTTCACCATTCGTGCATAGAGGTTTTTAACAGAATGGGATTTAACAGCAAAGTGGGATAATTTGAGCCTGTGTGCAGGGGATGACAGTGAAGAGGCTTGCTCTCCATGTGCACAGGGCTGTCTTAAAGCTCAGAGTCCCCTGCTGTACACAGCCTTCATCACTCCGTTAAGAGATTTGCTGGCATCCATCTACGTGGCAGAGATGTGCTGGACTCTGAAACCATTTGGCAAAACACTAGAGGATAGTTTTAAAATGTTATATCTAATCCATGATATCCAACATTGCACTTGTAGGTTACCTTGAAAAGGCTGTAAAACTTGAGGAGTTTCAAAGCACGTCAGAAAATGGGATGATATCCACTGACAGCAAAAAGGCAACACCTTTGTTTCACTGAAGCTTCTTGCTTCAGGAGCTCCATCCCAACTAAGGAACACAACAAGCAGAGGGATGGGATGTGTGTGGGAACGGTGGGAGGTACAGGGTATACCCCCTTTTGGGACTCAGCAGTATTCTCTGTCTTGAGGGCAGCATACAAAAAAGCTCAGTTAGGTGTATGTTTTGTGTAGCCTGAATTTCTTTATTATGTTATATTATTTTCAAATAACTTCTTTGTAATCATTTGACCACCGGAGCCAGAGCAGTTGTACTGACAGCTGCTGGGACCAGTAACTTCGGAAATGTTTACAGTCTGGTTTCTTGGGTTGAGTCATAAAACAGTCACTTTTGCTTTGATTTCATAAGCTAAAGACCCAAACACATCTTAAGAAAATTATAACAAAGGCCTTGTACTCAAAAGCAAAACAAACCAACCAAAAAACAAGCCCTGAGAGATAAATACTCATGTAAGCCATGAGTAGCACAATCCCATGACAGATGTAGAAACAACCCCCTCAGGACCCTACACACACTGACTGTATAAAAGGTCTGCCAAAAGCCACATAGGGCTGCTGAAAAATTACTTTTCACAGCTGGTAATAGCTGGGGGAAGGGAGACAAATTAGAGAAGTCAAACTCTATTAAGAGAAAACAGGAAGAAATTAAAAATGACAGAGTGAACAAATGGCATCTTCCCAAAGACTTGAAGTAATATTTGAAAATAATCCAAACACAAATATTTGATGGGAAAGAGATTCATTTTAGAAAGTAATCCATGAGAATTATTATTTTGAAAGTTTAATACTTAAATGCCAGCAATGAAGTCCTTCTCTTCTTCAAGGTGCACCAGTGAGCAACTGGTTGACACATAGAACTTTGCTTTTGCAGCTACAATGCAAATTAGATCCAAGTGTATTTGTGAAGCAGTGAAGAGGAAACTTGGAAAATTATTTAGATTACAGTAACAAAAATTTCATTTTCCTATTTTTATGTCCTTGGATAGATAAAAGATATTTGGAGTGGGGAAAAAAAAAAAAAAAAAAAAAAAAAACACTTTGAGATGACCGTTCTGACGGATTCCCTACACTGTACTGTCCACTTTTATACGTACAAATAAAAATAGTAGCAGTGATGGGAGTGGAAGAGACATACAAATACAATTTTGAGAGGAAACTACCAGAGCTTTCTCTGACAATACACTATATCAAAATTCCATTATTTAGGAAGTGTCATTTTGAAATGGTAGTTATGATGTTTCCCTGTTTATTTCTGTTCTAGAAAATCAAAGCTATTCATGCAGTGTAGTTATCACGGGATATTAACAACCATTTCCCACAAGCAGAATCATTCCAGTCATTACTCTTTGTTTTACCTAACAAACACATTATATGCTTTGGAATATATTACTGTACTCTACAATATTCTGATAGATTTCTGAGTAAGTAAATCCAATTAGTTAGACTTTACAACATCCATACTGCTACCCTATACGTCAAGTGAATAACCAAAAATAAACCAGAACTCCATAAATGGAATACAAGAAACTAAAATATCCCAATATCCAAAGCAGATACTTTATAAAAATTACAAAAAACAACAAAAAAAACAATTACATCCCTACACACTTATGTTCTTTCTGTGAGCTGTTTTACTATCAGCATTTACAACTTGGTATTTAACATTCCCAGAAGGAGATGAGCTTTGCATATTTTCTGAGCTCTGCTCAGTCACCTGCCATGAAAATCTGCTTGCAAATACCTTACATAATTAGGGTCTAGATGGATCTCCAGATTTAAATGTGTGAAATACAAAATATTAAGAAACACAAGGTTAAACAAATATGGAACAGAGTCAAAGCAAAATGTACTATTCATACTCAGTCTTTCCAGTGCTTCATAATCCTGGTCTTTCCTTAGTTGCTAAAGATGTTTTTAATGTAACAGGATGTTAGAGACAGCACTGTGTCAGAAGGTGACAGAATAGCGAAAGTGCAAGTAAGAAATTAGAGTTAAAAAACATTGTGGAAATGCAGAATTCATTATAAAATGACTTTTACAAAAAGGAAAAGAAGCAACAGACGGAAAATAAGGTCACTCTGTCTGTTTGAAAGCACAGAGAAACTAGATTAGCAAAATTATGCCAGAGATTTTCAGATATAAGGACAGAGGACTCCAGTTGGGTTTTCTTTTTTTCTGTGAAGTTGTACAGGGCAAGGACTGGCTTTCTCCTTCTCACTATAAATCAAGTTTTGGGGCATTGTGATGGTTACTATGCTCACAGGAATGAATGGGATACGTTTACAAGAGTCCAAAAACTAGCACCAGCTGATACAAAGTTTACTTCACTTCTGCCAAAAGCCTGCCAAAACGCAAATCTGATCCCTGAACTAGTAACTGACAGCCTACACACTCAAACCAGAGGGTCACACTGAATTAGCTTTCATTGGTAAGACACATACATGCATGTAACTTCTAGTTCCTGATAACAACATTGTAGGAAAAAAAATAATGTCAAATCTTTTTGTACACAAAGTTGCAGGACAGACGGCTCCATTGGCTCAGGGTCGTACCACTTGTGCGAAGTGAATATAGCAGGTTGAAAGATTTAAAGAATAATATCTCTTGTGAAAGTAGTTTGTATTGCAACTCATATACAGGCCATAGATCAGGTCCTGTCATGGCAAGTTACGGCACACAAGAGCATGCACCAGCGTATGCCCTAAACAGCAGCTTGGCAGCACCACAGCCTCCAGTCTCCAGCATCACACAACTCGTGTAACCTCTCCTCTGCCCACAATGCTGGATGTCTAATGCTTACTAATCGCTGTTAACCACAAGACACACATTACTATTAATGATGTTAAAAAGTTGGTAAAAGTAGGGGGAGAAACACCATTAATAATTAAAGATAGCAAAGTAAGGTGGACTTTGCATGGACCAAATACCCAAGCAGACTGAAGAAGAATCACTTGAGACAGAGGAGGCTCAGAGCAAGGCCTGGAACAGAATTTGCTTCAGTCCCCAATATAAAAAAGCTTGCAAATCATTAGCTTGACTAATTTTCCTGTAATTGATAAAATTCATTAAGATACTGTCCTTGCCAAATGCAAACTCCAAGCTAAAAAGAATGAGAATCAATCAAAATAAATTTGGACTAAAACACCATCCAAAAAAGCACTGAATTTGTTTGATATATGCTGCTTCACTTTTATCATCCTTCCATTGCACATAAAGTATCTTATAAAACACAGCAAGTCAATGTTTACGTCTTCAGAACGTGTTGTGTCAACAACTTTTCAGACTAGTTTTAATAATTTTGTTTCTGATAAAATAAAGGCATCACTAAGTAAGATATGAGAAAATTATAAGCAATCTTATATAACAAAACTTCATAAATGTTCTTTGTAAGCACTCAAATATTTGGCTTCATTTCTATTCTGTCACGTTGTTTGTAAGGTTTTGTTTTTTATTTACCTGTTGCAGAGTGGGGCAAATTCGTCAATAGCAGAAATGAATTTACATCCTCAAACAAATGAACAATTCTTAGATGCATTCTTTTAACTAAAAGCAAAATAGTAGGAAAAAAAAAAAAAAGAAAAAAAAAAGAAAAAGAAAGACGAATACAACAACAACAACAGTATGCAGTGTAACCAGAGTGCTTTAACAGTGAGAACTAGTTAGCTAGGTAAATCACAGCAAATGTATCTACCCTACAGCTCTCTCCCAGGATCAGTGAAGAGCGTGGGCAGCACATTATTTGCCTGCCTTCCTCTATTTCTAAGCAGACATTCCAGTTGCCAGAATAATTAAATTGATCTATGAGAAATACAACTGCTGGACTCTGCATTCAACTTTTGTATGATTCATACAACAACCCAGACTAGGTTGGGGCCCTCTAAAAGGCATATAAAAATGGATGGCATTTTACTTATGAAAACTGACTTGCTAATTTGACTAAACTGCATATGCAGACAAAATGTTCACATGTAAATCCTTTGAGACTAACCAAGACTTTAAATAAGCAGTGGCCAAAAAGAATTAAAAAAAAAAAAAAGAAAAGAAAAAAGGCAGCATAAAATGGTTTTAGAAGTAAAACCATCAGATTTCATACTTTTCTGAAGTCTAGTTTAGTGACTCCTGTCACTAAATGAAACAAATTTAAGTTATAAATACTTTATATGAAAGTTATCACAATAATGAAAAATGAGGAAATTCTGGAAGTGCTGCTGTCCCAGAAACCACAACTTGGTCACTTCTCCATGTTTAAAACAATGCATACAGAAATCAGTGGCACAGAGAAACACTTGCTATGCTACCTTTTACATTAAAAATTGTTTTCTTCTCTTTGCTGACAACACTGCCAATAAAAATTCTTGCTGAAGTCATTCATAGAGTGTCACGAAGATTCCCTCCAACATGATACTATTGAAACTAAGAGCCAAAGTTCCATGTTTTATGTGAGGAACATGCTACACGTATATTGTCACTTCCAATTTATTTTCAAAACTTCTTGCTGAAATTAAGAATTCAC
This sequence comes from Heteronetta atricapilla, assembly GCA_011075105.1. Lineage (NCBI taxonomy): Eukaryota > Metazoa > Chordata > Aves > Anseriformes > Anatidae > Heteronetta > Heteronetta atricapilla. The sequence goes on from CM021737.1 coordinate 5,859,010, forward strand.
CATCATGAAAAGTCATTACCAAAATACAGCTTACAGCTATAATATAATCAGGAAAGAAAGGTTTGGTCTTTTGTACCACTTTAAAAAGACTCTTGGGAATAAAGTATCTTCAAGGGTTTTGTGTGTGTGTGTGTGTGTGTGTGTGTGTGTGTTTTAATGATTTTGCATATTATGAAATGATATAGAAAAGGTGAAAAGCACACTACTGTTTAGTTTCTTCTGGTACGAAAAACTAGTGAGCATGAAATAAAATTAGACGAATGCAGAGGCTGTTTTGAGAGTATATGCAATTAAGTTGTAGGGCAATTTGTCACAGAATATTGTGGGTACTACAAGTGACATAGGTTTAAAAATCAGCTAGAAAAAATGAGCTGCAGAGGAGGCAAAAAGTAAATCAAATTAGGGCTACTGAACAAAGATCAGTCAAGGAATCTTCAGCCAAGGAAATCCCAAAAATACCAGCAAGGATTTTTTTTTTTTTTTTTTTTTTTGTACTAATGTCACTACAGCCTCCTCTATCTACCGTTCCCCAGCTGTCACATACCTTTGGAGATAGGAGACTGGATTAGACCAACCTGCAGCCAAATAAATGCATAACTTTATATCTTTAAGGAGGAAACGAAACAGCTGGATGCCCAAGAGTACAGTTCCAACACAGGTGGCACAAGGGAGTACACTGGAGAAGAGCAAAACATGCAAAGAAAGGATGAGTTTCATAGACATTATCTATCCAAAGGGAATGTTTTAGAGACTATAGATATCATCAAAACAAATACTGAATTCAGAATGCATGTGTAGAAACTAATAGAGCTACCATGGCAGACATGGCAGCCTTTATCACAGGTCTACATAACTGCACTGCCATTTTTCCCAAGTTAATGTACTCATCTTAGATCTAATATAGAGCTGAATCCAGCTTGTTGAGAAGCTCCCGTCACCTTTCCAAAGCTCAGCTATGCATAAACAGTACTCAAACATCTGCCTGGTGAGGGCAGCACCAGGCAGGAAATTTTAGAGTGACCCAGAGGTGGAGATTTCAGTTCTCCAGACCAGAAGACCCTTCTATGATGTGGAGAAGTATCTAATGGTGTTCCTCAGCAACTGAGTCCTCCAGATGATAACATCTAGATCATCCATGAGAAAGGAACTGGCTCAATGATTTCAGTCTTGGGTCTGTTTTTATTCCACTCATTCTTCACTGTTTAAATTTGAGTTCATTGGGTTAAGCTTGTATTTATGACAGGTTAGAGTCAAGCCCTGAAAATTTGCTAGCTTTTGCCAAGCCTCTTCATTACATGCACACAGCAGTTTGAAGTGAAAAAGCTTCCTTACCAATGTAATGCTTCCTAAAGGCATATATTCTCTGCATACATGTAATTACAGCACTTGATGCAGAACCCCGACTAAGAAAACAAGGTCACCCCCCCATTGAGGGCTATTAGACATGAACATCTGTCACTTAAACAAACGTGACCAAGTACATCAATCTGAAGACTTCACTTGGCCACACAGAATGGGAAAAAAAAAAAAAAAAAAGTTATATTTTCAAGTTGATGGAGTGACATCTGTTTGAATGGCAGATACCTGGGCCACAAGAGTGCTGAGCATGGTGTTTCAGTGAGAAAGTGATCACCTCCAAAAGACTTTACCCAATAAATGAAGCATTATTTCTCTTATGAAAAGCTCTTTTCATATTTTTTAATCCCCATTTATCAGGAACTGAAGTTGAAAAATATACAAGAGATCAATATGTTAAAGTAAGGCAGCCTTAAAGCATTAGACATTATGTTATTTGTACTTAAGTTTAAATCATAGTGTTTAGATCTCATTATCTTGTTTTGACCATGAGATCGCAAACAAGTCATGCAAATTTGTAAAACATTCAGTGCAATTTGTATTAGAATTAAACACTGCTTTGGGCATGTACACTTTGGGGATATTTATTTTTACTACTGAATGCTACACTAATCTGCAACTGAATTGATCACTGCATTGAATTAGGTATTATAGGAGGATTATCTCAAGCAGAACAGAACAATCCCAAACTAGCAGGGTGTCTCTATCTGAAAACAAAATTACACTGATTAAAATTATGAAAAAACAGCTTCATAATTTAGTAATTAAGTTTGTTTCATTAAAACTTAAATACTTTTTGGGAGGCAGTAGATTAGTATTAGGTAGGATGCTGTAATCTCTTTAAAATACTCTGACAAAAATTTTGTTTCCTATTAAATTATCTGGACAGCATGTACAAGGCTCAAGACCAATCTGCTGTTTAAATCCCTTTACTATTATGTCGTATTTCTGTACAACTAATATATAGATGAACATTTGCTTTTTGAAACGATAAAAAAAAAATTAACCCACAACCTGAGAAGAAAAATCTGATTTGGCAAAATACAAACCAAAGCTCTCTAAGCAAAATATGTATGGAATAGTTGAGTCCAATCCAGATTCTCTCTTAGGAGATAGAGCTATTAGCAACTTCCCCATCAGACTGAGTTTTCTGACAGAAAACGGACTCTCTGTAGTATCCATCAGATAATTCAAACTCAGAGTTCAAATTTTATCTGCTTTTTCTTTGTACTAAAACAGGAATACCTACAAAAGGGATTAAAGCATTTCATTATAACAGATTTAACCAACATTGAAAAGCATCCCTCTGTCTTCCAAGGCCTTTCAGTTTTACTCTTTTCTGTGGGTTGGGTCTCTCAGGAAAAAGAGTACTTCCATTAAAGAACTCTGTTCCTTTTTTAGTTACATGATATATCAGATGAATTACATGCAGAGGAGTTGCAGGTCTGGATATTGTATTGGAAAAGTAGTTTACTCATATAAAAATTGTGTCACCTGCACGTGATACTGTGACTGCTGGCAAAAATATGCCTAGGGGGGAAGCGTAGCTCAATACAAAGCATTTTAGCAGCTGTTCTACAACCCCAACTAAATCATTTATATTTTGAAAACATCAAAATATTTAATTCCTGCATCCAACTGTCTCATCACAGCAATGTTAAAACATATATATACATTTGGAGATAGGGAAAACAGTGAAATTGTCTGGAAGAAGGAAATATTTATGAATTTTCCTCAGCTCTACGCTTCACAGAAATCCAAGGTAACTAATTTGTGATTTTTATCCCCAGAAGCACTGTTTATATAATGGCTGTCTAGATACCCAGAGCCAATCCACTTGTGTGGATCACCTCCATGACAAAGGTAACTGGCCATCTCCGAGCATCGGGACAGACAAGGACACGGCTGCTGCCAAGCAGCTCTGCAGTGAGGGAAAGCCTGCCAGAGAGGAATGGGCCACGAGCACAAAACGATGACGACTATTTGCAAGGAGCTGGATAAATGGCACCTCTGGCCTGAGGCAAGCAATCTGGCCACCGCAGAGAGCTGCGGCCAGGAGGTGGAAGGAGCAAAGAATAAAGAGGTCACTGAAATAGAGCCTCTGCTCCTCAGTCTGAGCCTGACAGCCCACACTGTGAGGGTATTTTCTCTGGGATAAATGTAGTGCCACAACACTACAAAAATAAATTTAAAGCCAAAACCAATGTCAGCTGTCTGTATTGCAGCTCATCACTCAAAGGAGATCATTTTTCAGATGCTCATAATTTAAGTCTTATTTTTTAAGATGAATTTAGCACATTTGTTCTTACTTTGTAATTCATTTTTGAAAGCTTTGAAATAAAAATGATTAGAGGGGAAAAATGCTTCATGCTTATCAGTATATATTTATGTGCAATCACTTTTTTCTTTTTTTTTTCCACAATAGATGCTGAAAATGTGAAAAGTAACAGAACAGGCCCTCAGATGAGTCTTCTGGTTGGTCAAAAATAGCTCTAGAGCTTTCTATTTTCTTTCCCAATTACTTTACAGTACAATATTATTTAATTTTTTTGAAAAAGCACAATTTATCCATGAAAAAAAAAATCATTGCACTATGATTTTATACAGCACATAAGAATTTACCAAATTAGCTGCTTAAGTCAATAGCAAACATGGTTCTTCTAATCTTCATAGCAGTATGCCACAAACGGTTTGCTTTCCCAAATATGTAGGACAAAACAAAAATATGTACAAGGCAAAAAAAAAAAAAAAAAAGTGTTTTTCTTCATTTTTGTTGCACAAATACCTGAAACAAGGCACACTCTGGGATTTCTGATAGCCATTAACTGTGTTCACATCTAGTTTATTTTGAACTTTGCTGCTCAAGGTTCAAAAGAGATCCAGGAGCTGTATCCAGACCTCCCGCATCCATGTTAAATCACCAAGCCTTTTTTTTTTTTTTTTTTTTTTTTTTTTCCTTTTATGACAAAATCCTCAGTGAAGCATGTAACAGACATATGGGGCCAAAAGCTCCAGTGGACTGTTAAAATGTTAGCGCGAGCCTTCACTCTGTGCTATTTCAATATAGCACCCACATGTGTCTATTATTTTAAAAGCAGGTATCAAAAAAATTATACCAGAACAAAGCTTGACCATATGCCTTAATGACCAAATACAGTGTTTTGATTCAACAAGACAATACTAATGCATAAAAGACCTGATAAGAAGCTGAATTATCAGAGCAGTTACAGAGGCGACCCATTTGAGAAGAGTTCTGTCACAAAATGGTGGCTGAACCCCCTCAGAGAGAAAATGGCTGCCAGCCTCAGGCCTGGGCAGGTCAGCCTCAGGGCTGGGAGCCTGGCATGGACCTGACATGCGGCTGAGCACCTGGTGTGGCACTGCCTGAAGGGTACAGACTAAAGAAACTGAGGGACCAGTTCTCTCCCAAGAAAGTGGGAGTTGACATGTGAAATAAAATGCATTTAAAAAGAAATAAAGGAAAACAAGAAACACTATCTATTGGCGGTCCAAGGAAGACAAATTAGCAGCAGCCTTTGGTTACCTACATGATGGTGTCCTATGGCCTCTTATGTCTCAGTGATATGAAAAGGGATTTACTTATTTATTTTGGTTCCCTTCTGGGCCCTGTCCTGGGATGGTCCCACACACACAAATTCACCTTATTTATTAATCATAGTATTCTTCCTAGTGGTGATTTGTTGATTTGTAAAAAACAGGAATGTTAGTAGACAAACCTGTGTGCCCTTATTTATCAAAGAATCCCACAAACCCTCAGCTGCAACCTCTGTATACCCATATGCTGGGTGATTTCCACACCACCACCCCTTTTTGGCTCATGATAAACAATAAAATCATCATTACTGCTGTTATAGGTGCTCTTCATGTTGATAATGCTGTCACAGATCATGATAAAGTAACACTGAAAAAAGTATTTTTCTTAATCCCCAACTTTCAAGCATCCCCTTACAAACTGAACTTGCGCATTGGGATTTAATTACCTATGTAGGCCTAAAAGGGATTTAATTACCTATATAGCCCTAAAACACTTGGAATGTCTTCAGGATGAAAATACTTCCCAATAAATACTGTAATTTTTAAGATTCATTTCAATTAAATTCTTAATTTTACTGCTAAATTAGTCCAAACTACTGCAGTTAGAATAGTTAACTCTTTTAAGTATGTTGTTACTGGAAGTTACTGACGTCATCATCTTTCCCCAAAACTCTTCTGACCTTTTCGTTTTTCCCAATTATTTCAAGTTTTTCCTAATTATGCCTATTTCATGTTCAAGTATTGTGACATTAAAACAACAACTTATACTTCAAAACATTTTAAACTACTTTTGTATAAAAACGAGTGTAGGAGATCAGTTTATCACTACAGAAAGACTTGAGTTCAAGGCAAACTAAATAAAATTCACATCAGACTAATGTTTTTTTAAAAAGTGTATCTCATGTTATTTATTCCTGCCAGCTAAATAAATTACAGAGCAAAACCAGACCTATTTAGTCCAAATGTGGTACTGAAAGCATTTTCCTTATGTCTTTCAGCAATGATTTTTCTTTACCCAAAGAGATAATAAAAACAGAAGTTGACATTCCAAAACTTACAGGAGCTTTAAGGTCTATAAGAGGAACAACAACAACCACCACATCACCAGATGCATCGTTATTAATTTGTTCTTTTTTTATGTAATTCTTGAAGACTTACAGCTGGGAACAGTAAGAATTGGAACACGAACCACTTTGTGCAAAAAAAAACTTCCAAGGAGAATTTTTAAATTATCTAACAGAGAAGCTATTAAACTAATCCATTGTGGATGCACAAGAACTGACCTAAGTTATCTCTAGTTGAAGCTTCATATTTATAGAGCACACAACAAAGAACCTAAATAGCCAGGGACACAGACAGCTGCCAAAGCAACTTTGTAGTTTGTTTCCCACAGGCAGCCTGCACTGCTCTGTTCCACAGTTTAACCAGAGGAACAAAAGGAATTGCAGGCCAAACTGTATCTACATCTGGTTCCTCTGAGATCAACAGCAAAACTTTTATCAACTTCAGCAGAGTAGAATCAAGCTTGAGTAAATCAATCCTTGACAAGACAGCAAAAGCAACTTCCAGGAGTTTTGAGCTTGAATCAAGTTGTAAATCATCATAGAATTTACCAAAATAAGGGAATACTTACTGAACCATTGGTATAAAAGATCTTCAATGTTGGCCTTAGAAGAAACCAAAAAATACTGTTTAACTAAACTGATAGCATACCAGTGGTTTGAATACTAAAATTGTTTCTGCTATGACCAGAATAAAAAGATGTTTATAATTACAAAACAAAAGGTACAATTACCTTTTTTTATTATTATTTTTTGAGACAAGTGATATGCTATCAAAAAAAATTATACAAAAGACACAAACATTTTTCACTTAAAATAAAAAACATTTTTTCCCCACTGCTCCACCAACTTTCAGGTACTGCCTCTGCCTGTAGGAGCTCATAAAAAGCCTCATAAAATTCAGCTTGTCTCCCTGTTGAGAAAGCTTTTATTCAGTGTGAAGAAAACACAAGACACTTGGTTTTCTTACTATCATGTTGGTAAAAATAAGATGGACTGGAAAGTTCTCCCAAGCTCTTTGCAAAGTATTTTCCTCTATGGGTACTGTTATGCTTACTATTATTAGTGTTATGCTTACTATTGAATTTTTGAACCCATATGTTGAGATTACAGTTCTGAAGTCTTTTTGTTTAAAAACAAAACCAAACAAATAAAACGGTTATGTACTATGTACATAAAATTTGGTCTCTCTGTTCCCATATTTTAAATGGAAAAATGGTCTTTCAATCTAGCCATGGCAGATTAATACCTTCAGGAGGAAAGCTGGGATTTAGCACTTCATTTAGCTTACACAGTAAAAACCTCCAATATCACTATTGAGATTACACAGCTTCCCAAAGCTACACCAAATCCTTCATTGCCAAAAACATTGCAAAAGATAAATCTGTACTTACATAGTACATACTATTGTATTTAATTTAACAGAAAAAAAAAAAAAAAAAAAAAAAAAAGAAAAAAAGTGAAGACTGCTTTACAAAGCTCTGTGCTTATAGTAACACTATAAAAACAACTCGTTTTGGTCAGGGAAAGGGAATTGTGCACAAGGTACTACAACCTTCTGAATGAATTCGAAGCATCATGTTACAAGTGCAATAGAAACTCACATTGCCATCTTTCCCCATAATCCAACATGGCACGGTAAAACACTGAGGGCTTAGGGTTGATGGAAAATGAAGACAGGGAAAAAGAGAGAGAAAGAGAGGGTTCTTCTTCATAATAATCCTTCATAGATTTCTTGGGAGAATTTCAAGTAAATTACAAACCCTGCAAAATCCAGCTGCCCACCTGAGTGCTTGGGTAACCATCATAAAGGATAAGAATAAATTTGTTAAGTGTCTGCTAGTGTAGGAACTGAGCATGGAGCAGGTGCCTACAGCCCCCCTGGCACTCAATGGTATGCAGAAATGGCACAAACCTCTTATTTCTGTGTCTCTTGATGTTCCATGAACATGACCAAGGATTTGACCCTAAACAAATAAAAAAAGTGAACGTTGTAGTACGCACTGATAAAAGCCAACCCCTCTCCACCCCTCAAAAAAAAAAAGCCCTCCCCTTTAAAAATAAATTAAAAAAAGAAAAAAAAAATATTTAGAAATCCAGACAATGAAGTCAGGTCTATATAAGTATAGAAAGCAAATGCTACTAAGTTTGTCTTATCTTCTGTGTATTTTAAAAATATATTGAGTTTTCAGAGGATCCACAGGGATAGTTGTATCTAATTCCGTAGTCCAGCAGAAACAGCATTTATACCTATCAGGAGGATACCATGGTTTACAACAAAAAAAGAGCTTTTGGAAAGAAGTTGGGAAAACAGCAGCAATAAAAGTAATCCACTAAAATAAAGTTTTCATGATTTGTCATGCGTGGGTGAGAATTACCAATTTTTTTCAGTTGTATGCCTACTAATAATCTCAAATTCCTCTATGCAACAGTTTGAAAGAAAGATAGAAATCTATTTTAAAAAAAATCTCACCTTGGTGAGGTTTATCCAATGTACCATTTCTTTAACTTTTGAAATGGGACTGAAGGCATGAAGTGCACCAGCTGGCACCATGTGTTTTAACAGAAAATAAACATTAATTTTCCTTCTATACCCTTGCCACAGTCTTCCAAAGAAATCATAAAGTTTCCAAAAGTTGTTTAATGCCTATTGTCTTATTTTTTTATTTAAAAAAAAAATAGTGAGTAGAACATTACTCCTCAGGGCCAACTAATCAAAGCCAATGGAAAATAAGCATGGGAATACAATACTGTTGATCAACCAATGCTGAAGTCATAAATTTGAGGAAGAAGAGTTGGAGAAAAACTGCTAATGTCTGGCCAACCACTTGTACAAAACAACCTTGTTTAATGTATTTAGAGTCACCCTGGGGTAGAAATAGCTAAGCATCACTGCACTGAGAGAGCCAGGAGATCCGATTAATGAGGACACTGTCTACTGGAGAAGTCCTGGCAGGAACCAGAGCTGAAACTCCTGGCAGGAAAACTTGGGACCTGCCATTAACTACAGAATTTGGATGAATCAGATCTTTATATAAATGTCCAAGTGAATAAATAAAGAAATAAAATCCCACAAAGTGAAAGCCAGCCTGCGACTAGATAAAATTAATTTTAACAGCTAGTATCACTGGACATTTTACAAAGCAGCTTTGAAGAGCAACGTATATTTCATAAAAATACTGTCTGGCTCTTCAGTAGAGCTTTCCATCAATAGATCACAAAACTATACAACAGATGGTCAATATCCATCCCTGAGACTAAGAGGTGGATAATAGAAGACTTGTGAGAGGATATGACTTGTCTAATGCCAAGCAAAATGATGTGAAAAGGATACAAAACAAAGGCATGTGAGAAGTTATTACAAGTAAAAAAATAAATAAATCTTGGTGAGAAAATCAACCACTTTTCTTCCCTAATGGAGTATGGTGGTCCTTGTATTTTGCTAGCCTTATAACTGATAGCCTAATCAAGTGATTTTTAATTCCAGTCTTTCCCAAAATGGAAGTAACCAAATGCAATTGACAAATCAATGCAATTAAGGGATTAGGAAAGTATCAAGTTTTCTTTCAAAAAATGTATTTTATTTATTAGTAACTAAAGCAACTGTGCCACAGAAGTTGGACTATTTCCTTGAAAAAAGCATCAATTTAATATATAGAAATAAGCATTTTCCTTTTTATTCAGAATAAGAAAAAGAAACCCTGGACACAAACAAAAATGAGCATTACATCTGTGAAGGAATTATTGGCATGTATTCAGAATATGAGATACTGGCTGGCCATGCGGAATGGTTAAGACTAAATTACTTTTTGTTTGAAGTCTGAAGACAAAAATTCAAGTTTTATGTGGACACAATCTTACAATAAGAGGTCTACTTCATGACACAAAATTACAATCATTAGGTGAGTTACCCTACTATAAAATAATTTTAATATCATATGTTTAGTTCCTTGAAATTGTCTCTGTAGATAGTTTCCTAGTAAAATATTTTTTTGCAATAAAGTAATTTACCAAGAGCCAAATTGCTTTGCTACTGTTAGAGTTTCTCCTTTACCTATTTTATTTTTGTCTCGACAACGTATTTTAAAAGCAGTAAAGCAGAAAGCAGTAAAAGAACCAATAATGAAGGAAGAGACACACAAAGTGATCCTTAATGGATTGTCAGCTCATGAAGGCAATTCACAAGCTGTAGCAAAATGAGTTCTATGCACAAAAGAAATCAATACTCATTGTAGCATGCTTCCTGTTACACTGCAATTTATCAGCTAAGCAGAATACTGCCACATCTCATAGGCCTCAGAAAACCACCTGCTCTTGGAAGCAATGTTTATTGTACCCTGATTTCACCACAGATGAGGACAGCACTGGCTTGTCAACTCTCAGAAGACCAGAATGGGGTAGCTTCTTCAGCAACAAAGACCAAGGAATCTTCTCTGTAACATGAGGATCACACACAAAAGACATCCCTGGAGTGACATCTATTGAGGCCTTTTTCTAAATTGCTATTCCCGATGAATTCAGGCAAGCTAATATCTGTTTAGTTACCAGATCAATGTTTACACAGGTAAATATACCGTTACATTTCTTGTTTCTGTTAAAACCAGGTGCACATTCAAACTCCCTGAAGTCTGCATTATGCAATGTAGTTCGAAGACAGAAAATAAACTAGCAATGTTCAGGAAACACTTTCTTAGAAATAAATAAAAAATGAATGAGGACCACTCCAATATTTAAATTTACAAATTGAAGTATTTGGGAAGCTGTAGACAGCAGTAGTAATATTGCTATATAAGGTATATCAGGCCTTGAAGTAAGGAAATACTTCCCAACAACCAAGTCCAGAAATTTGTCCTCATTTACTGATGATCCCAATTTATCAACATGAAAATTATAGAACCCAATTCAAATTCATAGGTGCACAGACCCGCAATGCCTGTTAACATGGTTGGAATAAGTGAGATGACAGAACCAAACAACACAAAGGTCACTATCTCATCACTTACCTAATGGAGCATATTTCTGCATTTCAGATTATGTGAAGTTTTTTAATGAAACTTAACGGTAGCCAACAAGATAACCCCAGTTAAATATGTGATCACATCAATTTACTGCCGTAAAAAGCTGTCTCAACTTTCTAAATGCACCTATCAACTTCAATAGGATGTCAGTATTGCCATGAATCAGAAGAGACACAAAACAGGGCTGAGCGGCCAGAAATCTTTTCCCAGAGAGCAATGATGTTGAACCACCTGCTCTTCCATGAGGCAGATTGAAACTTCCAAACTGTATAGCCAATGTTTAAGATAACTTTGGCAAGAGTACAGTATGTTTTCCATTTCATTGCTAGCTGAAGAGGAAGGATTCCTCCCTGTGTATACCAACTACTGCTGAAGTAAGGTACCCAGATATTTGTCAGACATTGAAATGTGAGCGTTAATGACACGACCAGCCCTTGAAGACTATCCTGAAACATAGCACTTATTGTTCCCCCCTGAAAAAAAAACACAACAACCTTAAAGGTAATCACTCAAAACCACAGTTGTGTTTAACTTCCAAATACTGGCTAGAAGTGTCCAGAGTTGAAAGCTCCATTTTTTTAAAAATATCCATTATAACAAGCATAATAAAAGCATACTTTTGATTGTGCATCATCACTAGCACATAAGAAAATCTAGAAAATAATGAAAATTCTCATGCTTTTAGATGTTTTTAGAATTTAGAAATTCTCAGATGTTTTTAAAAACATCTCTTGTATGTTTTTAGAATTGGATGAAATTTTTCTTCTCCTCATTTTTATTAGCAATAACAAAACCAGGAAGCATAACTGAGGAATAACACTAAAGCTACATATTTTAAAGACTTTTCCCTGAGCAAACAGGCATCATCAAGACCAGAACAGGTTTTCTCCTGACACCTTGCCTCCCTCCCTCAAAGGAAGGGGAGAATTGTTAAGAAGCCTGAAGAAACTGCTACAATAAAGGAAATCAGGAAAAAAAAGCCTTGGTAAGATGCTGTTTACTATTCTGCTAAGCTTAGTCATTTCTTTTTCGAGAATATGGCCCACTATTTGCAATGGAAGTACTCACCATGAAATAGCTCATGCAGGTAAAGGACTAAAATCTAGCTCTAATCAGCCAGCATTTCAAAAATACACACATAAACAACTCTACCCCAAAACTTTCTCTTGGGATTCTATCAACTGAAGAGCCCAGGAGTACCCTGCATTAACATCAAGAAGGCCACAGAAATTAAATAGCATGTGAGAGCATCAAAGAGTGAGGGCACATGAAGGAGATTCCATCCTAAAATTAGAAGTTAAAATGCTGGGTTACATATTGTGGACATGGTTACAAGTTCTATTTCTTTTAAGAAGCTTCACATAAAGATACAGCGGACTTGCATCTTACCAACATTTAGTACCACTTGCAGTATGCACATAATCCTGTGCATGGATAGTTTTCTGGGCAAAATAGTTAATCATAGCACACACAAAACTAATAATCTCATGGAGAGAAAACAAACAAACAAAACAAACAAACAAACAAACAAAAAAAAAAATAACTGGAACTATCAGAATTTGGTGGTACCTGCTGAGCTATGCTGCAGAAAGAGCTATGGAAACACAAGGACCAACAGACACAGAATTTCTAACATTGTTAAAGAGAAAATAATATGTATATTTTAAAAAATATGTAATATACAGTGGTCATATACAATGCATTTCAAAAATAGACAGAAAAGATCCTCTGACAAATCCCTCAAAAAAAAAAAATGCACTTTATAAAGGAACTAGCTTGAGCTTTGGATTTATTTCTAAGTCACATTCTAAGGAATAATGAAATGCACAAAAGGACATTTAGTAAGTATACTCTTTTACTGATTTGAACTGTACTTTGAAATATCTCTCTGCATATCCTAAGTTTCTACAGAATCTTCCAGTTCCAGAGCATTCATCAAGGGCGTGCAAACAGAGCTGGTTACAAGGCTTCAACAAGAGCCATATTCAACAATAATCATCTGTAAGCTCATTTCAATGAGGGTACGTTCATTATTTGGCACTTCCCAACTGGTAAATCACCATACGAACAATGAAAACAATTAATTGGCAGATTAGGAAAGAAAAGTCGTTCACTTCATGAGTCAATAGTTTTAAAAATGAAATTAAACCATGCATGCATCTCTTCATCCTTTCATCACTAATCTCTACTATTCCTTCTTCTAACCCACTGCATCCTGAAAACAGGTTAACTCCACACACAACCCACTTGGAATACATAAAACTCAAAAGAGAAAAGAAATGCATTATGCAATGTTTCTACATAGTTCAGACATTCTGTAGGCCATCATTTAAAACTTAAGGCAGAAAAAAATTCAACTGTTGTATGCTATTTGTATGGGCACAGGCACTTGTGTCCCATTTCATCTCAAAGGAAGGGAAAAAAAAATAGCAGGAAGAATATGTACGTTGACCATTTGTAACTGCGCTTATGCTCAGCAGGAATGGAATTAATGATGAGTCTCCTGATGCAGAGCAGCTGAGCCCTGAGAGCAATGCAGGGTGAAACACTGACACTCAGCTGCAGTGATGGCTAAAAAGGCCCCTCGCTACCACCAAAGGACACGCGTGGTTATCAACAGCCCTGTTTCTTCCTCTCAGCATTGATATCTTGACGCATACAAAATAAAGCAAGTTGGTATGTAGGTAGGCCTATAAAATACATTTATTTGTATAAGTAGTTCAGGTCCTTGCACCTAAACTACAGACATAAATGTTAAAACTTGAGCAGGAAATGTAGGTTTATATTTAAAACCAAACTCACACACTGATATATATATTTTATGTACACATGAGCATACAGAGAGTACATGAAGACAAATGCTAATCAATGGCAAAATATGTAGCCACTGGACTGAAAAACTGGGCTTGAATTCTCTCCATAATTACCTTAGGAGGAAAAACCAAAACAGAATTGGTTGACTCAACTCCACTTACTACAAGATTTTCATCATTCACTTAAAGGGCAGTCTAGTTTTAAAACATTTTTAATAGAACTAGCTGCATCACCTAGTAGTAGCCACTTACATTTTTTCTTTTGCCACCTAAGCATGTATCTCTTGTACTTATCTTAAAAGGACGCACATAGATCTGTTTGGTTAAAAACTATAATTTAAAATACTTGTATTCCCTAGTATACAAAGCACAAGCAAATGCTCTCAGTTAACTACTTCTCTGTGATATTTTACATTTGCAGTATTGAAAAATACTGCATTTCTCATGGTGGGCAAAGTCAGTAGTCAGCACTTCAAGTAGTTACTGACGTACTTAACTTTACAGATGAATTTTCATGTTCTCGTTCATTTTCAGTCCTTTACCTGACTGACTTACTTCCACTGTGTAACCCAGTCTATCAGCTGAGGAAAATCAGGGTTAAGCATGAAGTTTCTGAAAGGAGTTATCACAGACTGTAGCATAATTGACACCTTAATGGGATTTGTCACTCAATATCTGAAATGAACACATTAAGTCTATAGAGGATAACAACTGCATTTAAATATATGGAGCTGGTAGTGAATTGGTCATTAGATACGTAACGAACTCTTTCAGTTCACATGCAAATCCTAAGCAGCAGACTCGTGAGCCTGTGTTGGCATGTTGAGACCAGAAGGCACATGTTGTAGAATACTTCACCTAAGCCCTTTTTCTCTGGCAATTATTAATCTTAATTTAAAACATTTAAAACAATATAGAAGCTTCTCTTGTATTAAGGCACATGCTACATGCTGAAGAGTTGTAATTTGCTGTGTTTTTTTTTTTTTTTTTTTTTTTTTTTTTAGGAAAGCGAAGTCTCCTTTACTCTGTTCAAGACAGTTCCAAAAAGATCAAAATAACACTATTCATCTCAAATAAACCAGCACTTTATCTGTTAGGCTAGCAGCATGTTAGCAATCCTTAAAAATAATTTTATAAAATTTACACAACACTCTTGGCTAATATCCTGGCCCTTCTCGGTGAGGTTGATGACCTGATGAGGAGCAAGAGGAAGGTAAGAAGCCTCTGGATAGCTCTGGAGCCTGTAACGCATCTACCAGATTCCTGCCACATTTGCTCTGAACATTCAATGGCACAGAAGCCATTTACGTTGTCCCCAGCAGAAGATTTTGCATGTACGCAAGCAGTTGAATCTTGGGGTGGGGGGAGGAGTGGGAGGGTGAATAAATAAATCAAATTAAATGTAGCCTGTAGTGTTTGTATCTCTGCTTCCACATACTTTTACTGTCATTATTGGTAAATTCCTGATCCTGAAAACACAAAGGAACAGTACTTGAAAGTTATCTGTAAGTATGAGCAGGAGCATAAACCAAACCAAACCAAACCAACAAAAAAAGAATTAGTTCCCCCTGAATAAAGTTTCTTGCTTCATATATATATTTTTTTTTTAACAGGTCTTTCTCAAAATACATGAAATAACCAGATCAGAATATTCTAAGCTGTTTAGAAATAACTCATTATAAATTAGCAGAACGCTGATGATTAGAGCTGTCTCTCTGAACTGGCATTGAGACAGACCACGCTAGGATCATACAGGGCGTGCCCTCTATGGCCTCCCCCTCCTAAACACAGATTACAGTGATAAAATCACTTTTTTTCACACCAGAAACCTAAAAAGGAGGAAGAAAGTGCAGTTAAAATGTGAAAATGCCATCTGTAGATAAGCAGGCATAGCTAATTTACTGTGTGCATATTCACAAAATGTTCTCTCTTCAAAATGTCCATCAGAGCAATAATGATCGAGACGCTTACAGAAGCATCCATCGGTAACAAGCTTCTTTTTCAGCCTTTCTCCCCTCTTTGTACAAATCAGCACAAGCAGTTAGTGACTGCTGCTTAATCGTGATCAGAAGGCAGGAATACAGACTTTCTTTCAAAAGCGAGCACAAAGCCCATCAAAATCAATTGCCGGTCTCCACATAAATGCCAAATAAACAACACCCATGACATTAGGCTGGAGCTCCAGCAACCTGTGCTTGCTAACTGCTGCCCCAGTGTGGTGCATGCTTTAACAAACGTAAATATTTGGATTACAAAGAAAAAAACGGTCCCGTGATAAATTCTCTCATATTCCTTCATTCTCTTGTGTTTTTCTGTAAATCTCTACATGGGTATTAGCGAATACTGTGCTTACTGAACACTGTTACATGTCAGATTTCCCCTCGACTTGAAAACAAACAGAACCTCCCAGATGCACGTTTCTTTTATTTCCCAGTTCAGCTGTTCATTAAGTTTACCTTAGGTTTGCCAAGCCAGACACATAGCTGCCTTTACATGCACACCCAAATCAACCGAGGATTTATGCTACGCTGACTTGCATAACAGAAGAAAAAACCCTGAGACAGGGTTTTTTAACCTATAGCAGACCTCTGCCTCTCCTCTCCCTTAAGGTGCTGCAGCTAGATTTGGTCCTTCCCTAAACTGTAGCCAGCTTCCTCCTGCCCGTTGCATGGCCTTCTCCATTAAACAGGTGTGGCAGACTCCCAGCCCCTTTTCAACAGCCCTAAAGGAAAACAGTGTTGTATATTTTCTCTTTCAGTTACATAGTCAATTATGCAGCAATCCATGCACTTACAGATTCTGAGCCTGCCTGCTACCCAGTCACTGGAGGACAGCAAGGCTGAGTTATGTCAGATACAAACACATGGAAATGGATTTTATGCTGGATTCATGCTCCTGGAAGCTTTAATTTAACACTAGCACAGACAGGCAAGGCATGACTCACTGCAAAGTCTACCGGCCAGTGCCAGCCTGACACACACATATTAAGAGCAAAGCCTGTGCTGCATCCAGACAGCTTTCTAAGCTTGGTAACTAATTCAAAACAAGCATAAACAAACTGCAAAGAGACCCCTATGTCAGTCTGCACCCAACAGTGACATTCAGTTCTCTGTTTATGTGCACAAAGTTGACTAACGCCCATCTCCTGGACTGCCGAAGTGTGCCATCCACTCCATTATCCATACACAGTGTTTTAAAGAAATTACATTCAAACAAAAATCACCACTCAAGTAAAAAGTCTCCATACGCAGAAATCTGTGTAAGAGGTGTGTGGTGTATGCGTGTTCATTATTCAGTAATAGCAGACAGGAATGTAAGACAAGCATCTCTTCTGAAACTGTGTCCCAGACGGGTGGAACTATGCTCACATAGCAGGTTTCATGGAATACGTACTTTCAACTTGCAAAGCAAAGATTGCCTTACTTTCAGGCTGATTTATTCACGAGTTGTCAAGAAGATATTGTAAATGCAAAATATTAACTATTGTCTTAAAAATAATTAAGTATTGAACTTCCTTCCTTAGTAGACCTTCTCAAAATCATTGAGATTTTACCTGTAGCTCTCTTCTTAGGCTAATTCCCAAGGGAGTATCTGATGTCAAAAGTTGCAAAAACTGATTTTGCAATAGGAGTGGAGTAGTGACCTTCTTAACCTATTTAATATGCCTGGAAAAGCTCTAGATAAAATAATCTCCCCTTCCTGTAATTACTGGGGAATCTGGAGGGAGGTAGCAGAAAACTGCTGTAATTTTAAACCGTATAAATGCTAAATGCCCTAAACTCCACAAGTAGATTTTTTAATTAAAAGCACACCACCATTAAAGCAGAAGGGAAAAAAGAAAAGAGACAAAAAACGTGAGGCGGAACAAAATAACAGGAATAAAATAACTAAGACTTTGACAGATAAAGAGAAAATAAGTGCTCGTGTACTCTGTTCCTTTTCCATGAGGCCAAAAAGACATGAGCATTATGCCCTTCAAAGGGGAAGAGGTATCTCCACGTCCTTTGCCAGGCACTTGCTCAAACACGAGGCACTGTGCGGCTGTGTATGCCCCCACAGCTGCTGATCAGGTGCTGCGATTTCCTGCTCTCCCAAATAAACTTCCGTCATTTAAAAGATATTGGAAATTTGTAAGATGGGCAAATGCAAGGAAAATTAAGGTGGAGTCTGTAGTTTAAATACATCCCTTGCTTTTAATATACCTGTATGCCTTAATCAAAACTTGTATTCAGGAAGATTTGAGTCCCATCAGCTGGTAGAACAGATAAGTATTCAGAGTTATCTCAAATTACAAAAAATAAAAATGATAATTCTCCTCTCATAAAATACTTGTATCTTTGAAATACAATAACAGAGAACAGGAGAGAAGAGGGCATCAGGGAAGAATATTTATTTATTTATTATTATTTTTTTTTTTCCAAAGTATGATCATCGAAAAATACAGAGCAACAAACTTGATTAGTTTTCCTCTAATTATCTCCTCTGCCAACCACCTCTCCCTTTTTTCCAAACTGATTATCAAACAGATGCATTCAGGATACAGACCAAAGTTATTTCATTTCAATTACAGGTCTCTTCTAGCTGAATTGCAAGAAGCTGCAATGCACAAGTACAAAAATACCCTCCTTTCAACAAGCCTCTTTTTGGCAAGGCAAATTAGATCAGCTGAAGGTTTCTCCAATGTCATGGATGCTGACAAATGCTCCTGGACGCTACCGTCCTGCATTGGAGTCATCTGATCTGTGCTCGTGCTTGCCAGGACTTCGCTAATGGCTATTTCCAGCCTTTGGCTACCCACTCCTGCACCCAGCTGTGCTGAACTACTCTTGTCCTTATGCTCTCTTTGAGAAAGAGCCAACTCATCTTGTTTGGATGTACCTGGCAAAAGCAAGCCCTGACACAAGTCTTTTTCCATTAAAATCTAAAGCTAGAAACAAAAATGGGGTAAAAAAAAATACCTAAGGAGAGAGAAGGAGACAAGTGGTCGCACTTCTCCCAAAATGCCTCGATGCATGCAGCATTATTTGTGACTATGCCCTGGAAATATGCATTCACACCCTGCACAACATTTACTGAAGCCAAAAGGAATGAGTTTTTTCTTTGTTTTTTAAAGAATGAACAAGACTCACAATTACAGATCAGCTGACATTCTCAAAAATCAGTATTCCACCTGCCTTTCAATTTATATTATTTGTTTGAAAATTACTGTTTCCAGCAGCACCGCTCTTCATTTCCATGTTAAGATTAAAATTTGCACATCATTATCCTACCTTACGCATCGATTTGAAAATCAGCACTTCTCTGCAACTGAGAGAAGTTCGTTAATTCCCCTTCCCCTAACTTCAGCTATACAGGTAGGACTGAGCTGAACAACATCAGTAAATGTTAGAGGTAAAAGAAGGGAGCAGAAGGGATTTCAAAAATGATTGCTACCTACCCGTACACTTAACTCAGATTTTCCTGAGGGATTTCTAAGAGGGCCAGGGGCCAGCTGAACAGAAGGACCCAAGGCCGGCAGGTCGCAGTGACGCCACTCAGGAGCATCACTTCCAGTTGTTACGGGAAGCTGGCAGCTCAGGTTAAACATTCATACCAAAAGGAAAATGCATCGCCACCAACCTGGCTGCCTTGTAGTTTAAAATCCATACGGAGAGAACTGCACATACATCATTCCATTGGAAAAAGGTACAATTTAAACCCTGTACAAAATACTTCCTCTGGAAAAAGTCATGAGTCTACAAAGGTATTAGCCTTCCTTAATTTTACAAATATTAATCTCCTGAAATCATGAACTTAACTCTTGTATCCTTTTCATACAGATTTCAGCATTCTGCTACAGCAACAGAGAGCAATCACGTCCCAAAAGTTCATGCTGTATACATTTACTGACTACAGCAGACATTTGCAAATATTTTACATAGGGGAAAAAAAGTCTCATCCAAGCAGTCAAAAAAAAGGAGCTCCAGCACTAAACTCAGCTGCAGCTTTGCCACCAGCATCAACGTCACCGCCTTTGCCTTTCAGGCTGTCAAAGTGAAGAGACAGAGAAACGAGAGTCCATCAGCATGGTCCCACCAACTCCTTTGCCTGCCCAAAGTTTTGCTCCACAGAGCAGAGAAGCCTTGGCCATGCCTTGGCAGAGGCATACAACACAAAGAACAGCACAAGGAAGATAGGAAAGAAAAAGCAAGTGCAAACAGTTTAAACATCCCAAGAGACAGAGTAGAACTGTAGGCACCTTTTTATTATCAGGATTTATTTAAATCCTAAAGCTAAATTAATGTTTCCCCATGCTATTTCACACGTCCAGATCTAAGCAAAAGATGATTGCAGAGGGCTGAACAGAAGCACCGAGTTATTTTGCTGTGCCAATATTGCAACAACTGCTAAAGAAATGAGAGAGGGCAGCTTTGCTATGTTGGTGCCAAGCTACTTCTGTAAGTGAAGCACAGCATCCAGTTCCTGAACTTCTGCAGCAAATTCCTCCTAGTGTCAGGTGAAAATGCAGTTAAGGTTTTAACTATCTTCAAATGCATTTTCTATATGCTATGCTTTGTTTCTCTGGCCCAGTTCATACAATCCTAAATTGAAAGAGATTTATTAAACTTAGGCAGCCATAGGATCACAAGTTTTTGTTTGTTTGGTGAACTTTTTTCAATAGAATCAAATAAAAACAATAAACTACTAAAATATGCGATTACAGCAGAAAATCTAGAAAATGGGGAGCTACTGAAGGTGTAATTCCTCCTGCTGATGCAACTACTCCTAATGAAGTCAGAAGGACCATCTCCTTGATCTGATGGGGGCTGAGGGGCTGACATCTTCCACTGATTTTAATGATGAGCAGACCAATTAATTTCAAATGAGGTGTGAATGCTCGGCTTGAGAAAAACAAAAATCAACAGCTGACTTAATAAAAAAATTGTGTGCTTTCATAAACACAGCACAAATTTCTCCTGCACTTTATTCTCTCACCTTAAGAAAGAAAAGAAAAAAACAAAACAAACAACAACAAAAAAACACTGTTTCTAGTCCCCCCCCTTTTTTTTTTCTGGCAGAACTACATCTACGTTAGTGGACATACCTGCTTTAGTAGCTCAGTTCACAAAGCGCTTGCGTCTGAATATCCCAACTGTTCTCATTTACAGTGTTTTTATTCACACATTGGAGAAGGCTTTGAGCACACAAGTGAAGCTGGCAGATGAACTCCAGGACTTGCCTTATGCACTCCAACTGCTCATGGCCTCCCAGTCTGCTGAAGCAGAGGAGGGGCAGCATGAAGAAAAAAAACTTGGAAGTCCATACCCTGTGCACACATGGTTTCTGCTGCTCTTGCTCTACAGAGCTGCTTCCTTTGTCCCTCATTACTTGCTAAAGCAGACATAGCCATCATATGGTGAGGAAATTGTGTGCACATTTGTGCTCAACAGAATGCTTGCACGCAAGCACATATTACCAAAAAACATACATTCTTGTCTTGCTTTATCACCTAATACACTAGAAAGGACACGGTATGTAGTTAAGTACATTAAAAGCATAATATCCAATGTGTACTTTATTATTAGAGGGTAAAATTCTGATTCTGGAAATCACACAGTTTCTTCGACAGACAGTAATGGCTCTATCTACATTAAAAGGACATGACACAGCAAGATGAATGCGTTGAGTGATGCAGGCAGCATAAATATGTACCCTAAGCAGATGAGGAACTTCCAACTAGATTTATTCGGATTCGCAAGACCCAACACACCTTTCAAAGCTATGCAAGGGCCAGTCCCTTGTTTGCTATGAATATACTTCTTGGTAGGCTCACGGAGGGCAGCTGAATTTTCTCCAAGAGGAATCCAGTTCACGAGCCCCAGCACTGCCGTGCACATCAAACCAACATGTGGTAACGGGGAAAAGACAACTGACTTGGAAACTACAGTTATCTCTGAAATGAATTAAAACATAGGCACAGGCCAACTACTTCCATAGAACTTAAGCCAGCTCATTGTAGCTTGTATGGCTCAAACAGGCAATGCCTTTAAGAACGAAGCATTTGTCAGCTGTCCTCTTTCTTGTCCATTCCCATAAGCAATGTAAGGTGATTCAAATTAGTTTAGTGCAGAAGGGAGGAAAGCTAAGCTGAATCAATTTACCCAGCATTTCTCAGACTAAAAGCACGCTCTGATATCGTGCAGCCAAGCCAGAGTAATGTGATCATTCTTACATCCCCATGATTAACTGAAACATTCTCTACTTATTGCCCTAAGAGACATAAGTGGGTCTTTTCTGGCTTCCATTCATTGTTATTGAACAGTGAAGACAATGTGGAGATGGTGAGAAACTAGAGCAATCTCCAGGTTAGTCAGCAGGTCAGAAAAGCATAAATTATCCAAAGGCACTATACTAACATCACAATAAACAGAAATACCTGATTCAGCCACTACTGTTCAGTTAAAGCAGAACACACAAGATACCTCATTTGCTGCATATTTTATTAGTGGCACAGCAATATTTGACCCTATTTTTAAAATGTTGCTTACCAACAACTTGCAATAAGTTGTTCTGAACAACTAAGGTGAGTGAGATACGCTGTTTGACTCTGGAAGAGTGAGATGGGAACCACTGATACATGTCTAGGTCTCATCATGAGACTTGACAAGTCTGAGATAAACAAGTCTTTCAAAGACTAAAACCATAAGCTCGACAGTTACAGGATTGAATGCATGAATGAACGTACTATGGGATTCATTTTATTTACCCCTGAAATGCAGGTAATGTTAAAGGAAACAACAGATCTACAGCATGCCTCCAAAAATGAAATATTACAATTAAAATTAACATTTAAAATAGTTTAAATAGGTAAAATATACATGATGTAAGCAGGAACCTTTCCAGAAAAGTATTTTTTGTTCATGTGAACAGTCAGGAGTTCTCTGTTAAACATTGTGTCAGAAAACCTTACGATTCCTCCCTGCCTAGCAATTTGAGCACATTAAATTATTATTCTACATGCTTAATACAGTGTAAGGAAGCCATTTATTTTGTGATATCTGACACCTTTAAACAATTAACGTATTTCAGTACAGGCTGCGTTTCAAGGCAGTAAGTAGACCTAAGTATAAAATAATCAAGAGGTATCTTTCCTATAAATGGACTGGCTGTAACATTAAAGATAGTAACTTCGCTGCATAAGGAACCCCTCCTCTTTACCCTGAAAGATTTTGATCTTTCAAAAATATTTCAAAATTTTAAATATTTCAAAAAGTTGCTTTTTCAGGCCTCAAGTGGCAGTAAATATATTTTTTAAGATGTTACCTCTTCACTGAATGCCTCACTAAGTGGCTTTTTTGAGCAAAATAGCCCCTTTCCAGCTGTTTAGTTTTTCTGCACATTTGGAGCATCAACTTGATGAACAGCTCGTGTGGGTGCCCAGCTCTTTACAGCTGACCACTTCCCGTGTGCATATATATCAACAAGCACATGCCTGTAGATGCACAGGGAGCACACAATTACCCAGTTATTAGAGTGTTTGGTTATTATGGACACTAGAGAGACTGTTCTTCCGGGAGATGAGCTGGGGAAAAGAGAAGGGAAACTGTTCAAGAAAGCTTCAATGAGGTTTGACAGGAGTCAAAAGTTCTCACAGTCTCGTTTTAAACAAGCCTGCATGCCTTTCAGAAAACATGTTTAAGCAATATTAATTTTTCAGTATATGCTTTTTGAACATCTACTTGTTTTTTTGACTTACATAGCTCGCAAGTACAACAGAAGGAGCAATTTGCAACACAGCTTGTTACATACTGAAGCAAGGTTCGTGCTGCCATGGGTCTTTTGGATCTGCTCAAGAAATGTCCAGAGTTGCAGACTTCTATTTAAAGTCTATTTTTTCTACCAATATAATGTTGCCCTCTTCCAGCTACCAGAAGTTGAGTATGCCTTAGCATTTTTAGCACTACTGTCTAATGCTTCCCCCACAACTTCCCCCCTCTCCTTCAAGATCACTTTTTGACATCTTTTCGTTCTGAAAAGCAGCTCAAGTCTTAAACACCCGAAGGTGAATTCACATCTGATTTAAATGTTTGGCACCACGATGAAAGACCATTTAAAACAACAGACTCAAGCTTTGCCATCGTCTCCTTGTCCAAGAAAATGCAAGAACATAAGAATTTTATTGCAAGAAAACTTTAGAAGAGATCTCTTCATTTTCATGGGACTACAGCCTGTTTACTCAGCTCTACCTGAGTAAACACAGCCTTCACCATGGTGTTTGTACTATTAAAGGAATGGTGTCCATCAAAATGCATTTGATATAGATGCACACACCTGCATGTACGTATACACCACATTCATCTTAGTGTCCTGCCAGTTTTTTGCAAAAGAAATACAATAACCATGCGATCATTTAGAAATACAAAGTTCTGACTTCTGTTTATTCAGGCTCTAAGAAGACTTTTCACACTTGTAACTGCTCCCAAGAACAAATGCAGTATTACAAGCAGAGAAATAGAGTAGCATAAACCATTTTTACCATTTCTCATCTGCACTAAATACAAAAATTGTGTGTTTTCCAAATCAACTAAATGCCAGCTGCAACGATATCGTTAAATCCATAGTAAATCTAACAAATTAATGAGGAAAGCAATTAAGGCTGTATTAGAGACCTTATTCTTACTACACAATCAAAAATGCTTCTTTACATTTAACAAAGAAAAAATGTCAAAACAAAAGCTCAGAGCCTGAATTCTCATTTTCTGATTGACCAAACGGAGTTAATCTGTTTCTCAAATGGCACCGTTTTCTGAGAAGGAACTTGCAAAGATATGAAATAGGACAAAGATCAAAAATAATTAAAAAAATATGAAAGTAGAGGCGGAAAGGAAAAATATGAAAAAAAGAGGAATTAGGAAAAAAAAAAAAAGGCAGCAGTGGCATGAGACAGAGACCATGGTAGAGAGCTGTACTTACCAAATCATCTTTCCTTTACAACTAATGTAGTAGGCAAATCCTCCCCTCAGCTCATGGATATAAAAGAAATGAACATGGGTAAAGAAAAAGGCAGCAAGAAAGATAGTACTAAATGTAACTGTGTGGTTATAAATTTATATGATGTCAAGGAAAATTAAACCACTAAATCTGTAAACTTTCTTTAACTAACTCTCGAATCCAGGGCTTTGTCATCAAAATGATCACTTACAAGACAATCCCGGTACCCCCAGGATTTTCTTTTATTTTTTAAGTGTTTAGCCACACATATTAACTTGTCAGCATGGTATTTGAAAGTTTAATGATGTTTTCCTTCCTTCCTTTCATTGCTAAATTCAGTAGTCTAGTGGGAGGTGAAAGCAACATAGCCGTGCTACCCAAGCTAGCCCATTAGCCAGGTGCTGCAGCATCCCACTGCCCAGCCAACCTCCCATTTAGCCATAGTGGTGACAAGTACTTGTCTTCTGTGAAGCTCAGTTTCATTCCATCTATATCTGTCATTTTAAAAATTCAGCCTGTGAAAAATGATGAAAGAACCTGAAGTCCTGGTTGACAGTAAGTGATGAGAATGACCATCTGGTCAGAATGGTAAAATTTAGAATGCGGAATTGTACAACTGCTCAAGAACCAACAGTGAGATCCAAGTTCAACATGAAGCTGACATTTCCAAATATTTGCAGTGAAAGGAGCAAAGCTGGCAATGTTTTTTCACGAAGAACCTCAGTGGATTCAGGTCATCTCGCTAAACTGAAAACACACATACGGAGGGTCAGCTGGAGTGGGCTGGGAGGTCGAAGAGCCAGGACAGAGGACAGAAACCTCCACGGAGGTTCAGTTGGCATGGAGCAAGCTGACAGCAAAATGAGGCAGTGCTATCCAAGCCAGTTAGATTTTCCACAGACGAGGGAAAAAAAGAGGGGAGGATAAGACAATGATTTAAAGAGATCAGAAATAAACCGGTTATGTCTCTGTGTAGAAATGCTTCATACTAATTTCTGTTCCTTCACAAGGGAAGAACATATATATACACACAATGGATTACATGTAAAGTTGAGCAATTAATAGCAGAAAGGAAATTCATTTGTCAGGTCCTGACAAGGATGTCACTGTTCTTACAAAATACAAACAAGCCTATCTTACAGGTGTTATAAAAGGGGATCTATCTAAACACCTTCCTGAGAAATGGAAAGTTGTATTCGATATATCAAAGGCAGCACAAGTTGCAGCACAAGAAAAGACTCCAGGAAAAAATAACTAACTAACTAAATAAATAAAGCAAAGCAAAGCCAAACACTGCATTAGCAGCAAGGTATTTGATGCGTGGAGGAGGGAAATAGGGAAGGGATATAAATAGGATAAAGTGAGCAGTCCCAGTGATGTTAATGAGACTATGTATAGAATAAGCACGTCACTATAAACACGGACCATATGATCCACCCTCATACGTCCATACATTAAGGAACTTTTATAGCAATATCCAGGGTATTCTTATAGTTACCATTTTTATGTTGGCTACTGGGAACCATTTTGATAGATACGTATTGTAATGCTGGAGAGAATTCAAAAACAAAACCAAAAAAAGCCTCAGTATAATCAAGACTAAAGGAACTGGTGTGTGAGGAAAGAAGAAAATAGCAAAGTGTTCCAAACTTGGAAAAGATGCAAGTAATGCAGATTCTTACAGCTTATAAATATGTGAAGGATGTAACCAGCAAGGAGGGATGGTAATTAGTCAGGACAAAATGAGCTTAGCTTTAATTAATGAAAGGGAAACAATTGCAAAAATAATACGTGTATCAGGAGATGCCTTTTTTTTTTTTTTAATTATAGAAAAGTGCAACAACAGTCATTTTAAAGTATGAAGCATCCTACGCAGATGTGCACATCAGGCCATTTTACACGGCATGCAGTGGTGATCTGGACCTCCATAAGGGTGCAGCCATGACCCTACCAGATGGCTGCTAACACGACTTGACCAAAGAGCCTTCTACGACCTCTTGCTTTGAAAGACAAACCTTCTGTTCGCAGCCACACTGCACAACAGGTTTGCATGGAAGTACCACTATTCAGAGTACTTATGACTATTCATTTGAATGAAAAATTTGAAGTGCTTACAGCAAATAAACACACCTCTGAAGTGGTATTACCTTTCTCATGGACCATATGGCTTCAGTGTATTTATGCAGCAGTGAGCTCCTGGGAGCCTTTTTCAGGTGAGCTGTGACGGACGAGATGCACTGGGCTCATCAGGCACTGGGCTCGTCTGGGTGGGAGGTGCAACTGCGAGCTGCCCACCCCACCCAAGCTTCACCACTGCCTTATTTAAGGAGGTGTTTCCTCAAGAATTCCTGTATTCTTTCCCAGCCCAAGACCAAAATCTGTCGCCAAAAGCTGGTGTAGCTGGCAACAAGTTACGTAAGATTCCCTGAGAGACTGTTGCCAACAAAAGGAGCAGTTGCAATTCTAGAGGTCAGTGTTTCATTTACCAAAATCCCATCCATCTGCTAACAGCACTGAGCTCCCTCAAAAATTCTCCTGTCTCGTGGGGAAAGTCAGATCTGCTCCGCAATACCCCACAAGCAAAGAAATATCACTGAATAATACACATCACTAACTTCTTGTAACACCTGTCCTATTACTTTGAGGGACGGCAGGAGAGCCTCTGAAGAAATGGGGCATTGAGTAGTTCTCCTTTGTAGGCGGCTACCATATTAATATTTGTTACTTTCTGTCCCTGTTTCACTGAGTTATGTCGTGAAACAGAAATACAGTTATATTAACCCTATTGTAATCCTGACATTTCTTGGAAAACGTGGCCTATTAGTAATTAATCTTAGAACTGGAGGTAATATAGTGCTCTCCACTTCGCTGACAGCACTACTCATCGTGCATTTATAGCTAATACAAGGACCCTTGACAGGGGAGAGAGAACTAGGCAAATGCGGTAGCAACTGCGAAAATGAGATAAAAGCTACTGACTTTGTACCCTATAATTCACCAAAAGCTTTCTTCATTTTTCCTAGAGTTAAACACATACTTTAAGAGACAAAAGGTCCATTTTTCCCTCTCAATGCACACATGTGAGACTCATTAATGTTAATTGGATTTATGAATGCCCACTGAAAAGGGAAGAAATTGTAAAGATTTCACATTTGCAGGGAAACAATCAGAGGAACAATTTCTTGTGTGTCTAGCTGATGAAGAGATGAGGAAATAATGGATGAGTCATTTTACATTATGATTCAAAATTCCTAAAATAGATTAGATGAAAACACTGATTTCTGCACGGGTCATATTAATGTAAAGGAATCTTTCTAAGAATCTGATTCAAACCTTCAAGTGTATCTGTGCTTCTAATTACCTAACTCTGAGAATAAATCATGGTCTCTGAATTGTAATTATACAGATTTGTAGCGGTAATTCAATCTGGCAGGTGTAAAATACAAGTGTAATTTCCTCTATCCCCCCTGTAGTCTTCAAAGAGACACTGAACTTGAGCCATTTCATAATTTATTCCATATTGTAGCTTTCACATTTATTATGCATCAAACTTCTGATAGATCTTTTTGGAAGGTGATTATATATGGCTCCGGTTACTCTTCTGATTTCAAAATAAATCCAACGTTCATTTACCCAGCCTGCAGTGGCCAAAAACTTCAAAGTAAGCTCAAAACTTCTGCTATTTGTGGTGGGTGTGGGGAGGAATAAACAGCCTTCATGTAGACAGACTCGCTCTATGGGGACTTCAAAGCTGGTCTTCTCCCATGGAATGAATTGGAAGCTGTCTGTTTGTATTAAATAGCTCCTTCTTACAGAAAAGAGATTGCCATTTACAAACAGGGAGAAGCTGTGCTTTGGCACTGCCTTTCCCTCAGAGTCATTATTTACTTTGAGTAAATCATGGACTACAAGAAGTTAGTACAATGCCGCATCGCTGTGTGAAAGAGGAGGTCTGAATATAGAGAAAACAAATATATACGGATATATTTTATACATGTAAATATGCATATAAAATAAAGACAACCCACAACAACCCCATTCCCCTGCATGATGGGGTGCAAAATACCCAGCCAATTTCCTGGAGATACTCAAACCATGGAAGCACACACTATCCATCCCTCAGCGTGAGAGCTCTGCGGGCTGAAGAGTAGAAGCTTTCTGGCCTTTTCATTAATTTTTGCTCTGCCACAATCTGCATCTCCAGCAAGACAGGAAAAACTGCACCTGGTTACTGCACACTGAGCAAAAGGGTCAGCACGGGAACATTCCTAATGCTTTCCTAGACCCCCAGACCCGCCTAGCAGACTGACCTATATCGGGAGAAGAATAGGATCAACAGATAAAGGAGTTGAGTGCAATCCTTAAAACTTCCTTATGCTTCCTACTTCAAAAGCACATAAAGCCTTCCCTCCCCCCTTTAAATACCACTGGAGGAGAATACTCTCTGTTGTAGGACTTGGAAAGCACACCAGGCTCAGCACAGGTCACTGCTTCCCAGACTCCTTTGCCAACGCATTGAAGGCATCTGCCCCTGAAGAGTATCTCTGGATGACTGATAGTGGATTTCCTCATCTCTGTCAATGCCAGACAATCAGCATACAATAGAAAATGCTCAGTTTGATCTATCTTGCCTCTGCACAATGCTGTTCTACTGAAAACAAATCAACTCCTTTATCGGTAATCCTCTTGGGTGTCTTTTAAAAGCCTTTCCAAATTAAGATTATAGTCGCCAGCGTTTTTTAATATGAAAAAGTGTAATCAATAAAATACTGCTGATAACTCAGATGATTTGGGGGGGGGGGGGGGGGGAATTAAAAATGAATTAGTTTGGAAGAATTCCGAGTCCATCATCTTTCTTAATTATAAATTGGGTCATTGGCTATGAATTGCATGACTCAGCTCAGGAATGCCTAATAAGAAATCATCAGTAGATTGAACGGTTGCATTTGATTTATTTCTTAGAGCTAAAACAAGCACTATATTTTGGACCTCTGATCGCTTAGGAGGTCCCTAGAGAAAGCTGGAGATGTCGCTCCTGTCAGCTACCCATCATCTGGGATGAGGGGAGACGAGAGTGCCCAGTGATCCCGAAAAGCTGTGAGCAGAACGTGACAGTGACATGCCCGGCTCCCTGGGGAACCTCCTTACTGCAGAGTAAATGAAAAGCCACTCTGCTACAGACTGAACACAGACTGATACCGTGACTGAGGTCAGGAGGGACATTCAGTCCCATGCTGTCCTTAAAGCACAGCTAAGCCCTAAGATTAGGGCTGCTTGGTCAAGCTTTGAGCACCCCCACAGATGGAAATCCCACAGCCTCTCTGCGGTTTGACCACCCTCAGACTAATTATTGTTCTTTCCCTGTGTAGCTGATCACGACTTCCAATGTTCCCACACATGCCCACTGCCTCCCACCATTCAACTCTGAGAGGCATCTGCCTTAGCAAAACACCCCAAATCTCTCAAGTTCCTCAGGAATAGAGCAGATGCTACCACTGGCACGACAAACATGCTGGAAGTGATACACAAAACTTTGCCACTGAGCTACAGGTACTCTCTTTGCTGATTTCATCTCATCATCAACTACTGTAATTTGTTTGCTGTCCTTGGTATCTTCTCCTTTCCTCTGTATGAAACAGCCTGGGTATTTGTGTTACCTTCCCATACCTAGTTGTGGTTTCCCTTCCACCACAAGTGCACCAAAAAGGTCTGCTCTGCAGGTCTGCCCTGGGCAGCCCGTAGCTGCCAACGCTGTGCTACAGCTACCACATTTCAGCAGCCTCTTCCAGTTCTGGTACCTTGACACCTTTGTGCCCACGAGCACTTCCAGGTGTTTCATAAAGAAGCTCAAGGACTTCTGACATCCTGTTGGTAGCAAGCTCTCTGCTCACAAGGCACGAGTATTACAGCTCCATAAACCCAAAGACGTATTCCTTTAAAACTCTTTTAATCTTTTTGTAATCCTTAATTCTACCTCCTAGTTCACTTATTTGCCAAACACACAGCTGCTGGATGATTTAGAGGCTCATTTGCACAGTAGAAGGGCAAGCAAATATTATCCTGATTTTTCTTCCTGCTGAATGTTTTTTTTTTCCCTCAAAATTCACTATCAGCAAATTAGTATCACTATTAGAAAAATCAGTGCAAAGAACCAGCAAAATCCAAATCTATTCAGCAGAGGATTCTGCTAACCTGAGAATATTCTAAAACATCGACTACATTTTTAAGAAAGAATAAGCTCTGTGAAAGGCTCTTTAAAGCGCAGTGTCTATCAAAAATCTGTTTGATTCATTTAAAGTTGTTTACTGCTCATGTAAAAGAACATAATGTTCTTCCTGTAATTACATTAAGTCTCACTTTTAAGCAAACTGAAACAACTGAAACTTTTTTAAAAAAAAATAAAGAACATTTTGTAAAAATACAATATTTGGGGAAAAAAGAAAAGAAAAGAAAAGAAAAGAAAAGAAAAGAAAAGAAAAGAAAAGAAGAGAAAAGAAAAGAAAAGAAAAGAAAAGAAAAGAAAAGAAAAGAAAAG
>CM021737.1:5890328-5925788 GCA_011075105.1 Heteronetta atricapilla
AGAAAAGAAAAGAAAAGAAAAGAAAAGAAAAGAAAAGAAAAGAAAAGAAAAGCTTGCTGTGGTCTAGTGTGCTCTGCTATGAGTAAAAGCACAGTAAAAAAGTAAAAGCTTTTGGCTTTAACGGTGTAGGCTCATGTGGTTTTCACTGACTGCTTGGCCAACCCTCTGTATACATCAAAACCCCACACAGCCCAAGGATTGTCCCCAGATTTTTTTCTCCAGACATTTTATGAAATTCCACTTCCCAAAGCAGCAGTCGCCATGCCGGCCACTGATGGGTATTGGGGCCTCCTGTTACAAGCACTCTCAGCAGAAATTAAATACTTGGGAGCTGCAGCTATTTAAACAGATACCCTAAAAGAGCAATTGCATTCCACGGTGTAAATCCATTTATAAGTATATTTACTATAACTTTATGGACGCCTATACACAGTAAAAGATTTTTATTATAATTATTTTTTAAATTACAGTCTCAGATGCATTGATTCATGTTAGCTGTGGAAGGATGTTATCAGTAAGCTGGAAAGGAGGCAGTTTTCCTGTTCCAGGAAACTTATCTCTAATAGGTGAAGAGACAAATTCTACCAGACATTCTGCAATAAAAAAGTCTTAAGAGGAAGACCTGGCCAAGACCTGACCAACATAAGTAAAGTGACTAAATGTGAGACGTGAGAAATGTACGACTTAAATATCGGAGCTGGGCTGGGCCCCACAGCCTGATCAGTTGCCATTTGTGGAAAGGAGAGTCTCTAAAAAATATCACAGAAAAAAAAAGTCATTTTAAAGAAATGCAAATGAGCATGGTCAGACAGAAAGCCTGACCAGTCCAAAGTATGTTCCTACGCTTTTTGTACAAACTGGGAATACTGTTGAGAGACTACAAAAATCGCTCCCAGTTCCTCAAGCTAAACCTAACCGTTTTCCAAGGCATTTTTTAAGAATCTGAAGTGAACCCCTTGGTGCTGTCGGGACAGCAATGCCAGGCTGGGGATCCAGTGTTGCTCCCCAGGCCTTATTTGAGGATTCGCTCCCACAGCAGTGGGAGAAGAAATGGCGTTTCCTTCCTGACAACTCTCTGTATATGGGGTGAGAACCTGCATTTCCACATGGAAAATATTTGGAAATTTGCTCCCTGAACTAATATATAAAGAGGGTTGCATGGGAATTCATGTCCACACACAATTCAGATTCTTGGAAAAAACATTCTCTGCCAAGGGCAAAAAGAAACCCTCTGCCCAGCCCGTGCCCCTGCTACAGCCAGTCCTCAGAGGAAGGGAACGGCAAATACGTTTTAACAAAATAAATTAATTACAGTAGGAGTTTACAATTCCAGCTCCCTCATGCCTCCAGGCAGTTTCTTATCTGTACTAGAAAAACAAGGTTAAACATGACAAATATTGTGCCTCCTTGTGAGTAAATGTTGTTTTGTTTACTTTGGTTTTTTTTTTAAACAACATCATGCTACAGCTCATCATATAACCATCTCTCAAGGATGCTGGAGGAAGAGCATTTGTCCTCTCTCCAAAACTGTGTGGAGAAATAAAAGGGTCTGACTAGTGCTTGTTATAGCCATTGGCCCAATACAGCCCAATTAGGAAGGCTGCTGCCTCTCCCATGGGCACATTTGAACAACAAGTGAGAAAAAAAAAAAAAAAAAAAAAAAAGCAGCTCAGTTTCTTTTGCCATCAGGGTATGCTGAAGAGTCTTTGCAATAACTAAGGCTGCCATCCTTATTAACTCTATTAAGATACTACATAACAGAAAATATTTTGATTTTGTGGGGTTATCCAGCCCCTTCCTGTATCCCAAGATGCATCTATTCAACAGCGCCGGTTTCGGCAGACACTCCTTGTGCCATGCAGAAAAGGAAATATTTCAATTGTCACCAGGTAGTGGCATCCAAGACCTTGCAGACACTTGGCCAAAAGCCCTGCTCGAAAACCCACTGTGCTAAACTAAGACTACTTTTGATTTTGCTGTCCTCCACATCTGCTCCTCACTGGAATCCATTTTTTAAGCAGCAAATCCCCCCAGGCAGCAAAGTCAGAAGAGCAGCCTGTTTCCCCCACCTACAGAAGAGGTGAGACTTTCCGAGTTGCAACCTGCACGTTGAGAAATTTCAGTAGGACAGTTTCAGAAGCCTAACAAATCCAAAACTACAATCGGCTTTGAATATACAGGAACTGACTTGCTGTTTTCCACTCAGCGCATTAGAGCAGCGTGTTAACATTAATATTCTGTGTCTCTGAGCTGCAAAATCACTACGGACATTTGCATCAGAAAATATTCAAGGCAAAGGCCCTCCTCAGACTTACTCTTTAAGGCCTTGATCTGGAAAAAAAAACCTGAACAAGTGTACTAATTTAACCATGGTAATAGGCTAATTACATTCCACAGCATACCGAAGTGTTTGAAGTTTACCATGCATTTAATAAGCTTTTACGCTACAAAAGCTCAGCCGTAACTCTCGTTGAATCAGACACAGTCTAAGTTTAAATCTGCTGCACATCAGACCCCAGCTCCTACCAGCTTTTGGGCCAGACCCTGCACTTGTACAAAGTCTGATGGAGATGACAGTGCCGAGCACACACTGCAATTAAAAAACAGCAGAACGACTCGCGGCAAGAGCAACTGCTGCAGGTCAGCACCTTCCTCTACTCTGAATACTGTGCATATAAACCAACCTTGATTTTGAAAACAGTAAAACAAGAATAGCAAGAGTATTTTATACTCACTGCACGAGACTTGTGACCTCTCCAAGTTGCTTTAGAGAAGCACTTAAGTTACAATAACCTCCTGTTCACTCAGCTGGCTGAACCGGTCCTGTTGATGATGCTCAGGACCGGTGCTCTTACCAACAGCCTTACACAGCGCAAGGAGTCACTTGCCTTCATGCAAATTAATGCGAGAAGTAGAATAAAGCTACAATTCCACTATTACTTCCATTTTATTACATTATTTTCTCAGTAGTTTTCAAACATTTTAATGACACTGATTAAGTATTAAAATTAAATTAGACTTTTATTTATTTTTAACACTGTGGTGAGTTTCAGCTTCTCTCACCGAAAAGACGTGAACATTTCCACATTCTACGCTCAGCTCATGAGCACAGCAAAATACCAAAGCCCTTAACACCTCCACAAGACACAAGCTATAGAAGTAACAGGTGATTTTTCTTGTCCTGCTCCTAAAGACTTCACTATGTGGCTTCATTTTTTTTTTTTTTTTTTTTTGCAGGTCACCTTGCCACCTAACTTCTCACTCAGCTGTTAGAGCCATACCCCAGGTAAGGCCGTGACCCTGCTGGTACTCCGCTGGCACAAGCCTTTAGGTGCACGCTGCATTTGGCACCGCTGACTGCTCACAACTACTGTGTGCAAATACCCATTTACATGATGTTCAGTTCAGTATGCCCAAGTGCTCCCTTTCAGATGCTGAGGATGCAAACCCACATTTAAGGGTCGGCTGTACAGCGTCCCAGTCAGCTACCGCCCCACCTCCAGCCCCTGTCTTTGCAGTTACTCAGATACTTACTGCTCAAGGTATGGGAGCTCTCTCCGTATACACATCAATAAATGCATTTTCATAAAATACATGTCCACCACCACATGTTTACTTCAGTGGATCTGGAAATACATCAGTATTCCACAAAATGTAAAAGACAACAGACAGCCTGAACAACAGATGGCATTTTCAGAATACAGTATGATTTTCAGAATTCAGTATAATCGATTCCTGAACCCCATCGAGTTTTTATAAGAGCATAACTAAAGCCTAGAACTTAAATATATGTATTGTGTACAATCTGTTTACATCTTTATAACCCAGTGTGCATCTTTATAATGAAAATGTATACACATGTATGCGCATGCAGACATACACAGAGAGTGGACAAACATGTTACTGTTATGAAACATAATGGATTTCTGCGTTCATTTGAAACTCCAGCCCCTGGACCACGTGCTTAGCAGGAAAGTTTTTATCTTACCCCCTTTCTATCAGCATCAACAAGACTGACTTAAAGCTGGACTTGGAGCAGCCACTGATACCATCCGAAGGTCTAACTCTTTCACAGACCCCTTTGGGCTTACTGCTTCTGATCGCCAATAGAGAAAATGTCCAATTAAAAATTATGAACGAGCCCTCCACGGCCAGTTCTCCATCACTGTAAACCTATGTTTTGGTTTATATTCTGAAAGACGTTTTACAGAGTTAGCAAATCACCCGTGGCTGTGGCTCCAAACAACGGACTTCTCCCTCCGGAGAGCTATTCTTTCACACAAGTTTCAATACGTTTTGAGATTATAAACTGCAAGACAGCACCACAGCAAGGAAGATGGATTACAATGAAAGACTAGTGTCATTTGACCTCTATAACACAAGGCGTAAAGAAGCACACGGTACACGTATGAAAACTTTAGGAGATCCATGGACAAAAGGAAGAGCTGTAGCAAGTGGCAAGGTATATAAACTGCTACTGCTAAGGAAAGGAGACCTGGGAAAAGCTTCAAAGTCCCCGAGTGTGAAGCCTGGCAATAAATGGCCAAGCAATCAGGCCTGCATTCACTGCTGAAATGCCAAGGCATGAGCGTTATTACATAAATGCATGGAAAAAGCGTCAGAGCTCTGTTTGCCTTTGTTGTGTTTTACTGACTCGCATCATAAGTCACGAGTTTCTTCCTCAAAACACGTCTGCCACACACAGACAGAGCGATCTGTTTGTGCAGACCAACAAAACCAACCACAGCATCTTTCCTTGGGAGCTGATATGACTGCGAGTGCTCCAGTGGCAGATTAGCTATCGTTATGAGATTGCACCTATTTGAAGACTGTTTCAGATAGCAGAAGCTGCCATAGGGAAAATTAAGCCTTACTCAAGAGCCCAGATACCACCAATTGCATTTAATGAAACTCCCACATTTTCTGAAGAAATTTTATTGAGTTTGGATGCTGTTCTTCCACATCTGTTGAGCGTCTTTCACGTCAATTCATAATTCCCATTTATTTTCCTGGTACCAAGCAATGGATTGTAACTGAGCAATGTGCCCTTCGCACACCGAGTTGTTATTCGGGCCCATTAGGGAACACACACACAGCAAAGCTGTACCACCAGCTCTCCAAGACCATACAGAGATGTGCATGCCTTCCCTTTGGGCCACCATCTCACTCAAGGCTCATTCACAAGCATTTTTTTCTTATTTAATAAAAGAAGTGCTTCTCA
This sequence comes from Heteronetta atricapilla, assembly GCA_011075105.1. Taxonomy (NCBI): domain Eukaryota; kingdom Metazoa; phylum Chordata; class Aves; order Anseriformes; family Anatidae; genus Heteronetta; species Heteronetta atricapilla. Next base: position 5,895,550 of record CM021737.1, read on the forward strand.
CAGTACCTGTTTTCCTCAGACTGCCTAAATCTGATTTGTTCCTTCTCGTGCCTTTCTTCCGTACTCAGCTTTTCCCCACGTGCCTTCTCACCTGACAGAGCTACGGCCTTCCCCTTCATCATAACTTCATCCCTCACCCACTTCTTTCCATCTCCCAAACAACCCTGCCTCAAATACCTGCACTCAGTAGGCACTACAGCTGGCCAAGATCTGAGGAAAGGACATGCCTGTCGATAAGGAATAGAAACACTGCCATCTCCTCCTTTTTACCAGGAAGGAGCCCTCCAATCCTCTCCCTTGAGAACAGTGAGGACTGTTCCTCATGTTCCCCACCTCCATGGGGAAGCTGTGCCCCTCTCAGCCCCCTTCCCCTCACTAAGGCTTGGGCAGAAGGGTGCTGGCTCCTGCTCCCCTGCCCAACCAAAGGACCGGGGCTCTCAGGGTCATTAATGGGAAATCTGTGCAGAGTTTCACTCTCCCTCCTCCCCCCCCTTCTCTTTTCCTCATTTTTTATTAAACCAAATTAGAAAGCACAAAGCTTTGTGCTTCATGTTCCCTCCCTGGGGAGCAGGAGCTTGTAGCTCTTTCTACCTTGTGGGAGCTTTGAACCAAAACTTTTTAAAGCTTTAAATGACTGTGTGAAACAGAACACAGCCAAAGGGCAACCACACAAGGATCATCTGCAGGGACAAACAATCAGGAAAACGTGCTTCTCCATGTCTTCTCGTGGAAAGCAGGGCAGAACAAAGCAGGTCCAGGTGAATCCCCGACCACTGCAGAGCAGGACAGGAGGCAAGCGCCCCAAGGACCTTCGTCTCTCAAAAACTCCCGAGCTTGGATTTTGCAGACAGGCTAACATTAAACCATCTCAAAACCAGAAACGATCTGGATTCAACTTTGTCAGGGTGATGCAAAAGCACAGATGCTGTCAAACATTTCAGGGCAGTACTTGGGGGGGGGACGACAAACTGAAAACCCAACTTCATCGGCTGCCTAGGAGCAGCGCTTTCCCACTTGCTGCAAAACTACCAGAGCACACAGAGCCTTGCTACTTTCTAGTGTACAGAGTCAGAGCTCTCCAAAAGGAGCAAAGCTAAGCAAATATGCCAAGTTTTGCACAGAGGCAATTCCATGGTGTGTAAACAAAGGCTGTTTCAGGTCCTCCCCAGTTTATGAGGGAGCGGGCATTTTCAGAAAGTGTGGATTAGGAGCACAGGCGAATACAGACAAAAAGCCTGGAAGCGAACAGGGGAGATGTGCCCAAGTCAGAGCTGCTCTGAAAAATTTCTGGTGCTTAGATTTACAAATAAGAGGCTCTCTTAAGCTTACTCTAGGATGGAAGATACCAAGAGCACGTTAAAAAAGCTGTATTCCTATCAGAACTTCCAAAAATGTGCTCTACTTTGTATTAATACAGGTTTTCATCTTTGTAAGGCTAAAAGCCTCTGAAAAGATTTAACATTTGATTTTCCAATAGCAGTTGTCTGAAACCTCCTTTGGTGCCTCAGGGCTGTTAGTTAGAGCTACCAAACCATGCCACACTGCAACTCAGCCTTTTTACCTGCTTGATATTAGAAATCACCCAAACACAAATAAACGTGATGCCTATGTATAGACCCTTTATCTTATAGCCAGGGACTCCACTATGCTGTCAAGGGAGCAGGCATCAAGAGCCCTCCCCTTCCAGCCCACCGAGAACTTTGCCAGTTACACCGCTGGCTGCCCACAGCACCAGCTTTAAAGGCAAGGTTTCCAACAGCCCAGCCATAAGCAGTGCTATCTGTTCCCCCACAAACATCTATTCTCCCTCACAGCAAAGCAGGGTTGAGTTAGATTTCTTTCCAGGGTGTTTCAAAGCCCATGCAATATGCTTATTTGAAGTTTAAGATAACACCAGCCTTACTTTGATCACTAGTGTTTGCACCAAAACATACAGATCTGGGCTGTTTCCTGATACCAAGAAAAAAAAAAGAAACCATTACAAAGCAAGAACCAAACACTACTGAGACCACGAGGAACTGCAGGATGATGCACAGTCCCAAAGTTACGCCGGAGCACTCTCAGCCTTGCCAAATCCACCTCGACTGAAATTGTTCTGTAGAAAGAAGACAATGTATTGTGCCATTCGTTTAAGCGTACCAGGTTTTGCAACTGTAACAGGGAGATATTACACACACATTGCCATCTCATGGATGCTACAAATATTTGTTTAAAATTCCGAGAATGTACTTCCTCACAGAGCAATGTGCGGAACCCACAGCAAAGAGAACTACTGTAAGATTTACAGCATGAAAGCAGGAACTTTACACTTGAAACGGTCCAAAAATCTGCCTCCGATTCTCTCGTAGTAGTTACTATTTTTACGACTTGGCTCAGCCTTGCTTTAATCTCTTTATTTAGGAAGAAATTGCAAGCTTGCCAACTCTAGCAAAACGTTAAGCACTTCAGTAAATTCCCCGTCGACACAGGTCGTGCATTCGAAGGAAGAAGCGGGTGGGGAGCGAGCCCCGCTCCATCCCCTGCGAGGGGGGTTTAGGAGCGGGGCAGGGAGCGGTGGGCAGCGCGGCTCAGCCCCGCACCATGCTGCGGACCCCTGCCCGCCCTACTCGGCCGTGCTAGTGCCTCGCTGGGCAGCAGGGCTCGGACAGCGTGGGGCTGAGGCCTTCAATACTTGCCCTGTCCAGGTCAGGTACCGGCTGCGAGGCAGCAAAGCCCGCAGGTGCAAGGACAGCCGAGCGTGCACAGAGCCAGGATGCCTCGAGCATCCGCGTGGACTTCACGGAGTTACCGAGCCAGGTTGTCGGAACTGATCAACTCCATCCAAACCCAGGGGTTGTTTTAAAAAAGCACTCGGCAGCCCACCAAGCAGCCAGCCGACCAACCAGCCAGCACAAACGCCTGTCGTTTCTGCAGCTGCCTGCGAGCAAGCGAATCCTCCTGCCCAAGTAAGTGTGCAAGTTTCAGCTGCCGCTTGCCTCACCACGCACAACGGGACCTCCAGCTGCCCCCGGCACCCGGAGAGCTGGCAGCCCCCTGGAGACCCTCGCCCAGCTGCCCCCAGCCCCTCCTGGGCTCCAGGGCGGGGGCTGTAACCCCTCACTCGGGTCGGGGTGTCCATTCCCAGCGTTTCTAGGGCCGGGCTGTAAATGCTCGGCCCCGCAAAGGGGAGCCCCGGCGACTCGCAGGGGGGGAGCAGCACCCGCGGAACCCCCCGGGGGAGTGGAGTGTTGAGCCCCGGCCCCGCCGCACGCCCGTTTGCATACCGAAATACTAAATCAAATTGAAAAGAAAAGCCCGGCCAGGGCTCCAGCTCCCTGCACCAGGCGCTAACGCACACGCAGCAATTTCCATTTCGCCGGAGCCGCCGCTGCCAAGGGAAGGAGAGCGCGGAGGGGCGGGGGAGCACGGGCTGGGGGGGAGGCAGGAGAAGCCATTACCAGAGTTTTGTCCCCGTTCTTGCTCAGGGGGCCTCGGAAAACTCCCTTGATGTTGCGAAAGTGCCCGTTGCTGAGGTGCGCCGAGCTGATGACGATGTAGTAGCACTCCATGGGGCCGGGGCTCCCCGGGCGCTGGGGGCCCGCTCGGGAGCCCCCCGGCATGCGCGGCACAGCCGGGCACGGCTCGGCACAGCCCGGCACGGCTCGCCTCGCCTCTACACCCGGCGCGGCGCCTGGCGGGGGAGGAGGAGGAGGAGGAGGACGTGGTGGCGGAGGAAGAGGAGGAGGAGGAGGAGCGGCGGCATCGCCGTGGCTTCGGCGGAGCCGTGTGCGGTGCCGCCTCCGGCGGGCATAGCGGTATTATAGCGGGCGGCGGTGCCGCTCCGCTGCACGGAGCCAATGGCAGGGAGACAGCGGGCCGGCGGCGGCTGCCGGGGGGGCACAGCGGCCACACGCCGCCGGGGGGGGGACAGCGGCCACACCACACCGCCACGGCAGGTAAAGGCTGGGAGCTCCCCCCCGCAGCCCTCTTTTTTGGGGAGGGAAAGCGCCAACGTGGGTCTGGGCGGGGTAGGATGGCCAAGCATCCCTCCCACCACCACCACCCCCCCCCCCACCCGCTTTTCCTCTACATATATATATTGAATATTTCTTTTAAAATACCTCGGGTCAGCCGCTTCAGGGCAGGGCCCCCAGCCCGGCTCTGTACCCACATGCACCCGCCGCTCCCTCACCTCCTGCCCCGGCCCCGCTGCGCTTCCCCCGCCCGGGGAGGGATGGAGGAAAAAAGGGTCCCCGCCTGCCCCCACCCCGGAGCGAGGCAGGGAGCCGGGCCCCCTCCTCTGCCTTTGGCACGTTTTGGGAAAGGTTTGTGTGTTCAAGATGCTTGGGTCCTGCTTTTTTTTTTTTTTTTTCCTTCCCGAGAGAGCCCTGATTTGCAGCCTCATCGCACAGGACGCGAAGCATCCCCAGGCGGCTCACCTTCCAGCCTGCTCTCCCTTTGTTCTGCATAGCTACGAGGAGGATTTACGGGGCCAAAGTCCGGTGCTAAAAGAGGGAAACGCCTCAGAAAATAAGCGCAGAGCCGCGATGTAACCTCCAAACCCATCCCCTAGTCAGCAGCCGCTACTGGCAACACCATTCTGTCAGCCTCTCCCTCCAGAACAAAGGCACCCAGGAAATTTTGGAGGGCGTAGGGGAGGGGGACAGACACTTTTCCTACCAGAATCTGTGCAGTTTGTATCCCTGATAAAGGAAGAGACAGATCATGGGAGGTGCCTGCTCCGAGGAGACTTTTCTATCTGCTGTACTTCCCACCCTATGGCGAGCAGCACGACTTGACAGGTGTCACTCATCCCTCTGAGCCTGCAGTACTTTGGAAGGGATCCTGGAAATGCCAAAAGCACTAAGTTTTGACAGCCAGGAGACAGGTGAGGTACCAGAATTTGCTGCTGCCTGTCATAGCCCCCCCAAAATAGGGTGAAAGAGGTAGGCCCACTAGTTTTGTGTGCATGTTTGTACATGCACAGCCAAAAATAATCAGCAGGCTCAGTACAGTATAAACATGGAGTCAATATCATAAATATTTGAAAGGTTTAACAGCATCCCACATTTATGGTGCAATTCCAGCCCCACACTGTCTCACAGGTGTAAATAACACTAAGATGGGACCCTTCAATGTTCCAGGTTGCTGGAAGCTGTAACGTCGGTTTTTGTGGTGGGCTTTTTGATGGTGCTGGCAAGGGAACACCTGCCAACTGGAAGGTTTAGTTGAGAAGCTCCCCCGGGCAGCAAGTCTTTCATAAATGTCCCATATTTGGGTAGGATAGAGTAATGAAAAGACATAGAACAGTAACAAAAAAATGAAAAAAAATATTCAGCTTCTTTTTCTGGGAATAGGGCATAAAGCATATTCATTCTTTGACTAAAATACCATTTTTTTCCACCTTTCTGAACACAATGTTCCTGCTATGCTAGCTCCTCACAGCCAACCTCCTCTGTGCATTCTCCTTTTCAAAGAGTCACAACGTTTGATCATCTTGGGAATGCCTGCACTGACCACTTGTTACATAGTGCACGTGTTTAATTGCCTTCTGAAACCAGGAGTTCCCACACGCAAGGCCAGAGGGCTGCCCTCAGGGCTTGTGAGAGGCATGCAGACACTGCTAAGCGCTCTTGCCTGGGGTACAAGGCCATTGGAAATGAGAGTGCCCAATAAGCAAAATATAGGTCTTTACTTTTTCTAATTGGCCACTTTTTTTTACCTTCCTCTCTCACACTTTACTATCTTCAATTTTCCTTCTGGTCACAAATGCTCAGGTGCTTCTTCCTCCAAATGTTTTCCCTTTAAAAACAAATGTTAATAAATTGCTAATTTTCTAAGCCCCTAGCCTCCTGGTTCTACGTATTCCCAGCCCTACCTATTTCTATCTCTGTCCTATTCCCCTGAGTAAACCCGCGGGGTGAGAGCTGAGGAGACCATTCAAATCTCTGCCACACAGCAAGCGTGGTGCTGCTGATCTACTCATTCTCTTATTCTACCTGATACTTCCTCTTCAGGAAAATCTCCAAGGAGCTCCTGTGTAAAACTGCAAATATCAGCTCAAGGAACCGGCTATGGATCTGAGAGACCTTGTGGAGAACTTCTGAGCTAGAAGCCAGTGAATGAATTACGTTAATTCACATACATTGTACTGTTGGTTTTTGTTTGTTTGGGGGGGCAGGGGGATTGGTTTTGACTGTGACAATTATAATAATATTCTGTAGTTCAATACATTGTAACATTCAGCATTCAAGAAACAGGCCTGGCATAATTCAGAAAAAAAAATACTCAACGGTATCAGTAATCCCCTTTTGTTTAACAATCTCCAAAGCATGCCACAGCATATGTATCACCAAGTGAATATATTCTGAGAAATCCTTTCACTTGCTGCTGAAACGTACCCATCAAGGATAGAAAGAAGTATCTGTGAAGTAAGTCACAGGAAACCCAGTTCAGCTCCCACCGCACTTCTTACTGAATTCAATATGATTCAGTTTCTCCTAAGAATCTCTCTAACTAATCTGCTGAGATGCACCTCTTTATCCTTTTTGTTTTTATTTTACTTTACTTTCACAGTCTCTTTCTATTGATCTCCTTAATTTCTTTTCTTTAGATGCCCTCCACCCATTCATTAAGCAGAAGGCAAAATGGGAGTATCCTCTTTACCTTTCCAGGGCCATTACCACATAATGCACGTTACAGTGGTGAAACACAGGATACGTTACAAATGCATTCACTCTTCAGCTAGAGGAGTGGTGAAACTAGAATAATGGAAGCTGGGACACTCCCATAGCCTGGTTGCTCAGCACATCCTTCACCACACGCAAGGACCATCGCAGTGGCCTCCCTGTCTTGGGGCACAAGCCACATGGAGAGCTGCTGCCACCATTGCCAAGGAAAGGCAACAGTGCCTTGGAGCCCTGTGAGCTCTTGGCCTGCATCCTTCAGCCCTCAAAAGTGGCAGAAAGAGGACTGTGATATGACAAGCTGCAACAGAAATTTATTAAACCCTGTAAGCTCCTAAAATTATTTCCCCATTCAATCTCTCCCCTCAAAAATGAAAATTTTTAAAGCTTATAGCTTGAGAACTGTGCTAGATCCCTAACACACCTCTCAAACCGCACTTTGAGGAGCATTGAGGATGCTGACACAGTTTATCTGCAAGCATTGCTGCTTCATCCCTGTCTTTCAACTTGCAAACTGGGGGAAAGAGACATTCCAGTTACAAGGTGACACATCCAGAGGTTGATGTGCTGTTCACCACATTAAACCATATAGCAGGGTCCTCCAAGCAAACCCTCCAGCACGCACACAGGTGGAGCAGCTCTGCACAGAAAGCACACGGAGCCAGCCACCAACACCTGAGGAGTCCTGAGACCAATCCATGACCGACTGCTATGGAAAACACTCCTCAGCTTCACTTTGTAATAATCTAGCACAACAGTGTAAGGAGTAATACTCTATAGATAGCACTGGAAAACTCGATAAAGTCAAAAACACACCCCTCCATAAATCACAACCCAAATGCAGTAAGACCACAGAATGGGTGTGCTTCCTCAGAGACAGTACCTAAAGCCCCCAAAATTCTAGCACGCCTATTACACAGCCTCCACAATATTAAAGCCAACAGGACATTAACCCCAGAAAGCAATATCCAAGGAGATCTCAAGCAGCCTTTCAGTGTCTCATATGCTCCTGAAATGAAAGCTGGCTAATGAGCACCACATTTTAATTTTTACCATTTTTTTTTTTAAATTAACAATTAAAAGCTCGCTTTGTTAAAAAAATACATAATACTTCAAAGATAATGAAGAAACCAAATGATTTTAAACAAAAGAATTGAGACACCAAGAGAAAACCCAGCAAATAAAAGCAAATTAATGAATAAATAGGAAAATCACACATTTAGAGAAATAGGATAGCAGGCAGGTTGTGGCCGTTTATCAAAAGCAGATTATTTCCCATGCTCACATCCATACAACTTTTTCCAGAATTAAAAGAGTTTAAAGAAGCGATCAAAAGTCTTATGCAGTCAATAGGAAACCACCTTTGCTGAGCTTTGCTCGATTTACATCAGTGGCAGGAATTGCTACAAGAAGTCCTGAAATGCGGTGCCAGGACTTGGCACTGCAACCCATCTTTTCCACTGGGTGGTGGTAATGAGATCAAAAAGTTCAGGAGAACAAACTACAAAAGCACTCGGAACAGAAACGGTATTTCTTGATTCATTCTGTCTGTCTCTACGTAGATGCTTATTTGTGCGTGCGCGTGAACAAGTATACATGGCTACATATACATACACAGCCTGGAAATGTCTATGTCCATTCCTGTTTATGCCACACTAACGAGAGGATGAGTAAAATAGTTGCTAAAGTATTTCAAAGCACAAAAGAAGAATATTAAAATATCTCTGGAATGGCCGGTGCACATTCTATAATTAAACACTGTTTGCTTCTTTAGTATTCAGTTCGCCAACATAATTTTCTCAATGTAAAAGCTGAGCAGAGCTGGGGTGACACTGTGACACTGATGACAGGTCAGAAAGTACAACTATATTATTCCTGAATGAGCCAATATAAATTAGAGACCCACCGGGAAAATAACTGTAGTTAATATTTTAATAAATTTCATTGAGTTCAACGTGTGACATACGGTTATGGCTTCCTTTAGCTTGTGATCTGTAGTAGTCAGAAAAAAAGAAATTAAAATTCAAAGCAATGTGATTATTTCCTCAACACTACACATTGCAGAGAGATCTAATTTTTAGAAGGGGAATGTTTGGCATCATCTGAAAATCAAAACCCTCTACAATATTTATGGTTACAGCCTCCCGGTTTAAGACACCATAAATCAAACCAGACATTAATTGGTTCACTTTCACAGGGTGCTTGTTCTAACAATACCAAAACACAGCAGAATATCAAGTACATGCTAGGGAAGGAGACTTCTAACTCCATACAATATGACATATTGCCGCGTACAGGTTAGATCGCACCCTTACACACCACAGCTCATACAACAAGTAGGTCATGTAATATTGTAATAACCATGATATATAATCCACAAGTTTGGTTTAAACCCTCAACAGTGGTGAAATTCGTTATGCTAATTAAGAGAGGCACATCTTTACCCTGCAGCTCCCAGGCATTAGAGCCCATGACATGCTTTGTCAGTGATGTTGTGAGGCTTGCTTGGGAACCTGAAGCAATGTTCGGAGGTGGTCAGAGCCTTATGTCTGCATTCGCTTACTGTTCTGCACTGCAGTTTCACCTCCTGATCTTATCTGAACAGACTTTTATGGCTTATTTCCCTTTTTTACTGTACAGCTTAAAAAGGCAGTAGGGCTCCTGGCTTCAGCATGTATAAGCCACGCTGTACACTATAATAATAATTGTAAAAGCCCACAATTTTTACCATCTGTGATTTAAGTACAGGTAGATACATGCACTGCTCTAATGTTCTTGAAGTGCTCATTACGGTCCTCCTGAGTGGTGCTCAACACTAGCAGCTTCCTGTGGGAAAGGCCCTGTTTACTCATTAGAACAATTATATAATTTTTCCCTTAATAACTAATGACTTCCCAATCTGTCTACTGTGGAGAAAGAATGTAATTGCAAATAGGCAAAATCTTTTGATGCTAAAAATACCATCAAAAGAATTTATTCACCTTCCAAAACATGACTAACTTATGTGCCTAATTAAAAATAGCCATATCAAAATAGCCTTGAGCATCTTATAGATTACCAGCCTGCAAAATTTCATTGTAAGAAACAAAGTCAGCATTGTTCTAAAAATAGAGAGGATTTCCAAAATCCAGTATATCCTTGCTGGCATTTTGACGATTAAAAAATGTCTACATAATTCATTTAATTAGAGAAAAACTTCCTCATTAGCTCAAGCTAAATAAATCATGCTAAATTTTATCCAAATGTACATTTTCTTGGGTATCTCTAAAACCTGTGTAAGCAGAAAACAAAGCAGAACGCTATTAATAGCAACACCAAGACAACTGCCATTGATAATCTGCAAACCTGTGCTCAAGCTGCAACATGAGCTGCTTTTAATTAATCCAAATTTTCAGTCCCCTTAGACTTACATTGATCTTCTGTTGCTCAATCCTGAGTTCAGAGTCCTCCTTCTTTCCAAGATGGAAGGGAGGATGAACACTGCTACTGTTAATGATTACATATTAATTTAATTAAAATAATATACACTCTGACCTCATTTATTATTTGAGTGGAAAAAGTTTTATGTACTTCCATGATTTCTCTGCTCTACAGCCACGTTCACTTAATCCTTTAGAGCAACAGCTCCTGGTGATAAAGTCCATAGATAGGGCCACCAAAAAATAAATCGTCTTCAGTTCCAATAGAACATCTCCCACTTCCTTCTTTGCATAATACATAGATGTAAAGTTAGGTGCTTATTTTTCCACTTTTATGATTTCTATGTATGCTCTAATGTCGCATATTTGCATAACTGTGTTACTACTCCTCCTCCACTCAGACCTGAATCTAACAGAGTAGATCTATTAATATAATATAAACACTCAAAATTATGCATATTTGCTTTCACAGAATTTCTATACTAATGTCTCCTAAGTATATTGAATTAGCCTTGAACTGACCGTAACACTGGCATTCCCATTAGAACCAATGACACTAATGTATTTGAAATGCAAGAAGCAAGAGGAAAAGAATACAAAATGCTTTAAAAGTCAAAACAAAAATAAAACTCAACTGTTTCCAAACTGGTGTATTGAAAACTTTCTTAAAACAGGAAAATGCAAATTAAAAATAAAACATAGAAAACGCGCAGAAATAAATCATCAGCACTCAACTTCTCATGTCTCAAAAAAGCAAGCTAAACCTGCCGATCTAGAAATAGTTCCAAACCAGGCAAAGCAAACAAACAAAACCCTACTTGTTTTGAAGCAGACCTTGAGATTTGCAGCTTACATTTATTAAGACAAATCACAAGGTCCCCTTTTGCTTGAAAAGATGAGATTTTGAAATAGCAAGCAGAGAGATGACTTGATGATCACAATCCTATCTGTCCTTCTAACATATTTTCCAGAATGCTGTTCAATCTATTTTAAAAATATCCTCATTAGATAAAGCATCTGTGTTAAGGGCCCAAGGGACTGAGCCTGGTAGACTCAGCCATCGCTAGGATTGTCCCTCACCACCTTACCTTGTCTAAACTTGCCTCTTGCAAGCATTTTCCTTGCTACATTTTGTCAACTTGAAATCCCCATCAATTCTGTGACCCAACACAGAAATCAAATGACCTTCAAGCTTCCCTCTCCATCTTTACAAACCTTCATGCACTACTACAGGACAGTGAAATCCCTGTATCTCTGTAGGTTCTGACAGTAAAGCGTTGCTACCATTAGTTTGATTCTTGATCACAGATCAATACTTTGAGCTTTCTAGTCATTTTTGTACATCATCTGCAAACTTGCTTTCCAGAGCAGAAAATTCTCTTAGGAAAATATATTTTATATTGCAATGACCAAAAGTGTAATCTACTTGCAGGCAGATTATATTTAAAGATCAGCTCTTAAAGACATCCATTTAAATCCTTTGGCTGGATATTTGTCTCCACAACATCCTCGGTATTATTTTTAGAAAGCAAAACACAGATTAATTTCATAATAACACCATAAAGATTGAAAAAACAAAGTTGCAACAAAACTGCTTCACTGAGAGACTGAGAATGAAAGTAACATTCAGGTAATGCCACTGCCCAATAAGACTGAATATAAATATATAGGGCATGCATCTACCTTACTCCTGATGTGTCTAGGGTGGGCATTGCCCCCATTCAACTGTAGCCAGTTAAAAGTTGGTAGCCTGATTCCTAACTCTTGGGATGGGATCGACTGCACCAGGGACCAAACTTCCTTTCTTTGCACTGATTTATAGAGAAGGTTGGACCAGGTGATCTCTGAGGTCCCTTCCACCCTGGCTTTTCTATGATTTGTGAAAGCCTATGCAATACTTCCATCACCTACAAATTAAGCCTCCAGGCTAAGGCTAGGCAGGGTAAGTTGGATCTTCAGTCTGCAGTAGGAGAAAGTTTACTGATTTTGATAGTCTTTCATCTTTCAACTATCATCTGTCTTTAAAGGTAAATAGTTAATAAAAGGCAGTTGCGTTTATCTTCCTGAACACACGAAGGCTTTGTATATTCTGCCTTGATTTAACAACTTGAGTCCCACCTGCCATGCTTCCAAAAGAAATTCACACCCCCCAAAAAAATAAAATAAAATAAAAAAATCTTTGATAACTACCTTTGATAATTAATTATCCCTGATAGCTGACTCATCTTTCTCACTTTATGTTCACACAGGATGTCTGGTGAGTGTTGACATGGACACTTACGCCCACCCTCGAGCTTTTTTCAGGGCTGGCAAGCCCCCATTCTCTTTCATAGTGGCATCACAGAATCCTAACATCCACAATTGGTTAATTTTCAGTAAACTCTTTGACTGGAACTGATTCGTCCTTTTGCAAAATGTTTTCTTATCAGTTCTCATCTGCAGTTTACTCACCATTTATGTGAGGAACTAATGAGAGACCTGAAAGAAAACCAAATACTATTTGTTTTAATTTATTAGAAAGTAGCCAATTTTTGCACAATATTTCAACCTTGTATTTTGGATTTAACAGAGCATTCCTGCAACTGAAGGCTAGCAGTGATTTAAGTGAATTTTGGACAAAGCATCTTCTGACCTCCTGAAAACAACAGCAGGAAACCAACTCCAGTGGTCAGAACTGGCTCATAAAGATGAAAAACTACATGTATTTCTGGCCTTTAAATTGCTCTTCAACAGAGCGATAAGAGACATCATATAGAACCTTATCAGGATTTAATTTCCTAACAGAAATGAGAAAGGAATGTGCAAAATCCCCCTTATGGGATCTAACATTAGATTGCACTATCCAATAAAATACCTTAACAATGGGACTATACCTGAGGAAGATAAAATTACATCTTGTGGTCCTGAAGATGCTTTCTATACGCAAATCCACTTAAAAATAGCATATTTCTGGCTTGCTGTGCTTGACAGTCTTCTTCAGGATTTTCTTTTTTTAAAGCAAAGTCTGCTCATACTAATAGTGCCTTTTTAGTGCTTCTATAATGGTAACTCATGAAACGCTGTTAGTATATGAGATTTATGAATGAAACCTGTCAAAGTACACATAGTACAACAATACCATTGATAAACTTCTTTGTAATGTAATTCTTCACTATAGTCTATCTGTATCATAAGGGGTCAATACTACAATACACCACACCACCACAATATGAAACATCTCTATTTTGTAGGCATATTTTTTGTATGTGCATCTTTTGTCTCACTCTTCATGTTTTCACTCTTGTATCTTAAATGTATTTTTTTTAATACCTTTTATTACACTTCTAAGCTCTGCCAGCTACAAGATTATTTCCATATCAACTCAGATTTCAAAAAGCAACTGTGAGCAATGTTGTCCTATTAATTAAGAAAAACAAGCCAATTTTAACCACAAAATTTAAACTTTTCATTTTCCAATATATGTACTGCAGGGCCAAAACAAAAGAGACCTACAAATGATACAAGCATATTCAGCATCCATGTATGTCCTCTGGGAATAATGAAGATCAGCAGCACTCTGAATTTAAGTACTTCCTCTGCTGTGTAATGGGCAACATTTTAAGATGAGTGGTTGTAAGAAGGGAGGGCTCCATCCCTCAGCTTCATCATTTTCTCTGTTTTGATGATTTTTGCAGTTTCACCTCCTACTGCTTTTGTGTTTTTAATGATGAGATTAACAGCTAAAATAATTGTTACAGCAGTTAGAATGGGAATACTTACAATTCTAGCTCTACTGACATGTGCGGTATTCCCATTTTACAGCACTGCTTGTACTATTTAAAGGAATAGTTTTCTGTAGTCTTACATTTTTTGATTAAAAAAGGTAAATTGTTAACAGAATATAGTTGCACGTGTATTTCTCAGCTCACTAAGGCTTTGACTATCCTGTCTTAATTTTGAGGCCCACCTACCATGTTTCCAAATAAAAAACCCTACCAAAAAAAAAAAAAAAAAAAAAAAAAAAAAAGAGCTTATACTATGTGGTCATCAGATAGCTTTCTGAAAATGTCTCAGAAAAGGCTTTTTTTTTTTTTTTTTTTTTTTTCTTTCCCCCTTCCACATTTACTGGATGCTGAAGCAGATAGGATTTCCCACATTTCTCTACAGCATGTCTTCTGCGTCAGCCTGTTCTGAGCATAGGATACATCCTGGTTGTGTGCCAGGTCTGCTTGGGAAGCCAGACTTCCAGCCAGCTCTTTATGCCACAGTGAAGATCATCTGACCTTATGAAAACACACAGCAGACTATACCATTATATATGTTTTGGCGTGAAAAAGCTTCAACTCTTAAGGTTTCCGCAAACCATGACCTTTCCTTGGACATACTTCAAGCCCCACCGTCACATTATGTTCCCATAATAGAATCTCCCCAAATGAATAAGCAAATATTTAAGTTTTACAGCTATATCACCCTAAGGAACCTCTGAGTTCAACATAAATGGCATGGCTGCCTAATGGGCACAAGAAAAATGTTAGGAAAGCAGAGTGTTTGGATAAAACAGCTACGATTAATTTTTCTTTCTTTTTTTTTTTTTCTTAAATATAACATGCTCCTGGAGATCATCCTCACTGAACATACTCGTGGTTCCAGGCCCACACACTATTTGATTTCCATAAGGTGTGTGGGAGGCTTTTTAAAATCCACATAATTTTATATATTATTTTTTTTTACATGTTAAATTATTATCATCAGATGGAGGGGAAATTAAACACCCTGAATGTGTTAAAAGCCTCAGTCTTCTTGACTCCTATTACCAACTGCTAACTACTGCTAAAACTCATCCATTTTTGGAACGTGGACAACCTTGATAGCATCAGATAAAGACAAAATAAAAATAGAGCTTTGGCAAATGCTGGGGGTTGAATTCCGGTGTTGAAGAACACTGTGTGAAGCTCTCCACTGCCTCAGCAAATGTAACTTGCCACATTAATATTGCAGCTAACTCATTTCCTAACTTTCCTTTTAGAACAGCCAGAACAATGGTGATACTGAAGAAGGCGACAACCAGATCAAACCCAGGCTATATTTAGCTGTGGCTTGTTTTTGTTTTTTCCTGACAGATGACAAGGAGGCCTATAAGCTGACAGGAAATGTTTGGTAAAAATTATTCCTAAACAACCTAATGTCTAGTTTTCTTCTCTTTTTGGCACATTATATATGTTAAGTTTCCTCTTACTGTTTTCTGTGAGAGGACGGTACAAGCAAACTACATCATTGCCTCACTTACTTGGCTTTAAAGATGATTAGAGGTAAAGTGCATCCTGTGCACTTCTTTCTTCATATAGTTCCTATTTTGGCATACAGTCCTCAACATGGTGTTATTGCTATGCAGGCATGTGTTAATAAAGACACTAATAAGTGGCAAGCCTGGCTTTTGCTGCCTGGGTTCCATTTGTGTGACATATCCCACACACTGGAAAGAAGTCCTCGGCACACAGACCTACACCACAGGTGAAATTTTTGGCTTGTTAAACAGGGTGGTTACATCTCAATTCTGTACTTCTCCATGGGATGCCCTTACGTATTAAGTGGTATAAGGTGGCAGCTGTGGTTTTCACAGCCCCTTTGGGAGCTTTCAATGTGAGTGCATTCAGCACAGACTTTCAGTAGGACGCCGCGACTACCATCACCTGCATGTCCCAAAGTGCAATACCAGGAAGCTCTGCTCCACCAACACAGCTGGCTGAATGTGAAAACCAGGTACGCCAGAAGACAGCTGCTACCCTCAGCACTGGCATCTGTCCATCTGTTTGCTTGTCTGCAAGGCGCTGATGATTAAGCCTCTGCCAGACTGTGAGCTCACAGGAGACCCTGATGAGGTAGGCACATAGGTGCTCTATGGCATCACAAGGCAGGACACAGCCAAAGCAGTATGCCTGTGGCCACTTTTCACCACATGCAGGCCTAAGATGGACCTGGGGCCAGACAGAGACTGGGAAGGCAGCAGGAGGCCCAGGGGCTTCCAGCCCACGGTGGGTGGCAGGACAGTGCCACAGCCCCAGCGCCTCCATCTTGTGGCCACCGGTGCGGCCTACCCAGCTCCCCACAGCCCTGCCACAGCACAGCCACAGCACTGCGGCCTGGCCTCCTGGCCCTGCATGCATACCCTGCATTAATTCAATGTTGGATTAAAAAACAAAGGAAGTCCTGAAAGTCAGGTGATCTCACTGCAGCCATAAATATCTGGAAGTTGTGTGATTATTTAATGCTTTCCTCTTTTTGTAAGCCTCTTAAACAGCAGCACATTCTCCAGAGATCATTGGCTTACTGTGTACCAAAGGAAATTAAACTACAGTTAAATTATGGCAAATATATTTCATTCCCCCTAGGAATGGCTAGGTGAAAGTGCTTCATTTCAAATGGAAGCTAAATTAAAAATAATAATAATAAAAAGTTATTTAACCCTAGCATATATAGTAAGGCTCTTGCACAGCTTTGCAGGAACAAGTCCTCACACAGACAATACAGAAAACAGAGTGTATATATATGTATATATATACATATATATATATATATTTTCTGAATTTTAAATCAATTTTCAAATCCTATCCTCTAGCAAACATCTTTCATTCAATAGGCATGTATTTTCTGAAGCTCTTTAAAGAAGAAAAGTAAAAACTGTAATGAGAAATATTCAGCCTTAATTGATATCCTGTATCCTATATTACCACACAAAGCATAATATACAAAACTCAACAACAAAAAGGGATCTTTCCATTGGAACTGGGTAAACATATAGCACTTGGGAAAAAGTGCTTCCCTTTTCCAGCTTAATTTCAGTATAATGTGGATGTAGCTCCTGGATCTGTACATTTTTTCTTCTTGTTGTTGTTTTTGTTGGGTTTTGTTTGTTTTTTAATTATCATTATTTATTTCCTGTTTGTGGTTGTTGTTTTCAAACCTTTTGAAGTCTAATAGGAATCAAATTTTCCATATTTCTTTTAAAGCTTCTGAAACATTTATTCAAGGAATAGTTTTGCTGTAGCTGGGTTTATCTTCTCTACATTGCCATTTAACAATCCATATAGAGGTTGAGGTTGTACATCTGGAAAGGGCTCTTGCATCTTAAATTTACCACAGCAACCGGCCCTAATGAAGTCAATGAGACCACCAATCCACACACATTTAGGTCAGTCAGTCTTGAAACACTGAAAAGGAGTCTGCTAGAGCTGAGATACATAAATGCAAATCTATTGATAATAAACGGAGTCAGAAAATGGAGAGCCAAATGGCTTTGCTGACTGATTTAAAATTAAGATTAAGCCAGAACTTGCCTAAGAACAAGGATATATGCTTTACTGACAGAGCTTGGTACATCAGAAAGCAATTAAGTCAAGTGCCTTAGAGTTTATTATTGTTTAAATAGCAGTCAGTACCAGCCACTGACCAATAATAATATTTAAATAGAAAGTAAGAAGTGTCACTGTTTTGCAAGAAGTACGACCCAGCAAAGATTAGGAAATACACCGCAGTGGAAGGCAGTAAAGCAACCAATTCAGCTATTTAGAGATGCTGACATACTTGCTGCCCACAACAACAAAAAACAAAACCATCCGCCATATTCTCAGAAATGAGCTGTTTGGCACTAATATCACGATAGGCTCAAACTTTGCTAAAAACTTCAGCTTAATTACCGTGATATCCCTCCTCCCCAGCACTAAGACACAAATCTTGCTAAGCACCAACCATACAGCCAAGAACCAGCCATAGAGCCAAGATGTAGGGCTCTAGATGGGTATCCAGAGCCCTCACTTCTCCCTAACAAGTGAGATTTGAAAAGCCCCATTCCAGCAGCTGAAATGTTTGAATGCACTGAAGATGCTATTCAGTCTCCTGCTGTTCAGATATTACTGTAGGCTACAGGCAACGGCATGTTATTTCTTGAGGTCCTACAAGTCAGTAAGAAGCTTGCTTCTCAAGTACACGTCCACACATTCATTGCATCCTCATGCTCTTGGAATTAATCAGCACGACAGGAAAAGTTTCTACAAAAAAGGTGTTTCCAATATTAACCTGACATATATAGATATATACATACATATACGTGTGTGTTTATACACACACACACACAACAGATAGAAGTATAAATATTTTTAGAACTTTTGCCTGCCTGAGAATGCATAAAATATTAATAATTTTATAAGTTATAATCACACTACTAGTTTTATAAAGTACTATATTATGATTAACATACTAAGAAGTTATAAACAAGAGAATCTGAGACATGTAGACAGCATGGTAGCTTGCTTGTGGAAAATTCAGCATTTTATATTGATCAACAGATCCAAAATAGCACATGGGCTCTGTAAACATAGGCAGGAAAAGAACAGTGCAGTTTTGATCAGGATGGGGATAAGGTGCTATTCAAGGAACCCGTCTCCTGCTCGTTGGTAATTTTCCCTGCCATGTGCCCCACAATCAATTTTTACAAACAGAAGTAAAATAAAATTACACAAGCTGCATCACTGCTTAAAAAACTTTGAACACAGTTGAGAAAATGAGTCAAACAGCAGTAGCATCAGGACCATACAGTTTTTGTCTTCTTCCCAAAGACTAGGAGAAGCTATCCAGAATCACATAGTTTGAAGAAAAGTAACTACTGTTGACAAAAAATGTTGTTTAAACGGGAAAAAAAAAAAGACAGCAACAACAACAACAAAAAAAAAAAAACACCAGGGCCAATGACATAAGCTATGTAACACCAACTTGAACCCCACAAGGGTATGGAGAAATCGGTCTGGGTAACAGAAGAGTTACCTTTATTATTATTTAAGCCAAATGAAAAGACAAAGAAAAGGTAAATAGGTTACAGAAGTGCCCGAAAAGGAAAATCAATGGGAGGAGTTCGCTCTGTTCCTCTTCCCATTACCTCTTCTGAGTAATTTGTCGTTCACAGTTTGCTCAGGACTACGTTATGCATACCCTAAATAGTCTTGATCTTTTACAACCTCTGAATAAACCATTTCTGACAGCCACATCACTGTTTTCTTTTCAGTTATTTTAATGAAAAACCTTAGTTATTGTAAGGCTATTCTCCTTATAAAATTAATCTGGCTGGTTGGTCAATACTCAGAAGTAACAGAAAGCCTCTGTGTGCACAGAGCACAGTACCAGCCATATTTTTCCTGTGGTCCACTCTTCATTTTCTTCATTTTTGTAAATGATGAGCTTGCACTGCTCTCTCTCAGGGTAGGCTTAAATGAGCAAAATCCCTCCAAGTTCATCTCCTGATGTCCAAGTATAGGAAGTTCACTGACAGTAAGAAGTCAGACCTAATGAGAAATGGATCCCAGTATCCCAGAAGACACTTAAACATCACACTGCATTCCCAGTGTTATTGCAATCATTGTTATTGCAACTATAGGATTATAAGTGTATTTACAAGTAAATATGTACCAACAGATCACTTTTGTGAAACATGGTTCTATAGGGGTAATGTAAAAAACAAATGCTAAAAGTTGCAAACAATCTTTCCATGTACCTAAGTCACAGAATGCTAATGCAGGCAAAAGACATAGAACTGTTCCTCTGTTCCTTTTTTTTTTTCCATTGTGTCCTCTTAATATAATACCTTTCTCAGTTTCTTCTAATGTACAAACCCATTACTCGATCACACAATATCTGTATTTCATCCCTTGCTGGCCCACAGATCATGAAAGAGATTTGAACCAGTGCAGACTAATTTTGCATCATGATGCCTATAAGCAGGAAGTATTTAGGAAGAGAATAGAAGTAGCTGAAGGGGCAAAAGTACGTTTTTTTTGCCCTAATTTCGTATATACCAAATGCCATTTCCACTGAGTATAAAAACTGCTGAAGATGCTATCTGATTTAAAAAAAAAAAAAAAAAAAGGATGATAAATGGTGGGTGGAGTTAAAAGGGTTTTGTATGTTGCACATCTGGGTGGAACAGTTTTTTTAAAAGCATCTGTAAACAAATAACAGAACAAAAAACACAGGTGACATTTTTCCAGGCATCCATTTTCAAATCTGCCTCAATTCTTTTCCAGTAATTTCACATGGAAAAAAAAAAAAAAAATCTTCTGCATCCAGAATGAATAATCAAAAGTTATAAACAGGGTATGGAACCGGACTTTTTTTTTTTTTTTTTATCGTCTCTTCAAGATTTAATGCCACAATGTAGCTGCAGAAGCACTCAAAGCAATCAAGTCTCCGATTTCTGACTTAGAAACACGAAACTCACATCTTCCTCCTTGTTTCAGGGTAAAAGAAACCAGTTAAAATGGGGAGATCTCTGACACACGGACTTTGGGTCCAGCGCTTGAGTGAGAAAACCTGAATGGCCCTGAAACACTTTGGCATACAACAAGCTGCAGTCTAGTTCCATGTACAGGAAGCCCTGATTGGGGATCAATCGATTACTCAGGATCAGCAAGTCCTTCCCTCCTCCCCACCTCTCTCTCTCTGTCTCTCCTAACAAGACAGGCTCAGCCTAAACTTGCCCACTCACAGTATTTGCATCGAAGCCATTAGTGTGCTGACAGTCAGGTGAGTTTGTGTGAAACCAACTTTTCTCCTTGCAGGATTATAGCTCAGTGTGGCTACCCTTCATCTGTATCTTTGTTTTCTTCATCTGATCAGAGCTGTCTTTGGCAAAACAGGAATCCTGTCTTTGACTCAACAGAATAATAGTAATAGCATACGATAAGAGCCTTTATAAGGTGATATTTTATGTAATCTTGTGTTGTCATAACAATTCCCTGCTCCCACTGGACTACAGATGTCCAAATTTCCATCCTGTACAAAGGGAGATTCTCCTGCAGGATTTCAGGTCAACAAGAAGTTACCCAAAAAGAGAGAAGATGCACAGAGGAACTTTCCTTTTAGGTGGGGGCTGTCTAAGAGCTGCTGTTGTGAAACCTCCACAAGACTTGAGGCAGAGATCTGATTTCAGTTGCTATGACAGACTTCCTATGTTATACAGGACACATTTCTATTTTTTTTCCACTCCTTACTTGTCCAGAGTAGACTACAAGTAACAACAGCTCCTGTGTGCACCTGCAATACTTGAATTTCACATCTACCTCGTGGAGTGCTCTAATATCATCTGAGAGAGCTGTCCTTCTGCAGAGCACTTCAAGATTCAATACAAATGGAAAACTTTTTTTTTTTTTTTAAAAAAAAAAAGCAATGATCAATAGCTTCTGCTTTTTATTTGCATCAAAAGCGCATACACTATATTTCATGTTGAACATGAGTTTTTCCTTCTGCTCAGTGAATGGATCATAACAAATCAGCTGTAAACCTTTACCGCCAGCAGATGTAGGCATCCTTTCTCTGCGGTTAAGCTGTCTCTGCCTGCCATGAAAGGACAACCTGTTCTCCTCCTGCCTCTCACAAATCTTGAAAATAAAGCGGCATCAGCTGCTTCAGAACAAACAATAACAGCATTCATTTTTCCTCAGGCAAACATAACTTGTATGCTGCTAATAATGCTTTCCCACTTTTTTTTTTTAATCCTATTGTAATTACTCAGCATAAGAGTGTCAGAAGAGATATAGATAAAGCAGGAGAGAGATGTATCCTTCTCCTTGCCCACTGGAGTCTGAGGAGCTGGCAAGAAGGGGCTAAGTGACTGAAAGCATCACGAAATCAAGCTATACTTAGGTCAAAGGAAAATAATAATAATAATAATAATAAAGCAGCAATCTGGAATCCCTTCTCAGCCCCAGTTCTCTCCATCCCAAGATCCCAAGGGTTTTTCTATCAGATATGCCTCCCTACATCCTCGGGGAAAGCCAAAAAGCTTCAATAAGCTGGTTCCTCCCTTTCTGTCCCCACTTGTGGCTGAAAATCAGCACAATTCCCCACCGCCAGCCTGAATTCAGGTCAGCAGCAGCCAGCCCTTGGCATCCCGTTCTGCAGCTGCTTGCACATCTCCTGAACAGCAGTGAAAGAATGAATCAGCTATTTTAGGGCTGTATTATACCTTGGCCATTAATAGAATAAAACTACAGGAGACAGTGCTGATAAATGCCTACCCACCATTTTCTGTTTCTCAGTTAAGCTTACAAAGGTTTTTGTCTGTTAGCTGCTGTTCTTTTAGGCCCTGCCATATGTGGGGTTTCCTATGGTATAATTATCAAAATGCAATTAAGAAGTTTTCTTGCTCTTCAACATGAACAGTATTTGAAGAGCATGTTATGGCTTGGGGAAGGGAGAAAATAGTAATAGCTGTGGGGCAGCAAGGCTAGGGTTCAGACAGCATTGTTCTCATCAGCACCAATAGTTCTTTCCTTACCAGGGATGCTGTAAAATTGTGCCACAGGTATCAAAGGATTTTGGGGAAAGGGGGAACAAAACATTTTCTTCTCTTAAAATGACAAAATGTCTCCCAGAATTTAGGGGATCAGTGTGGGTTTCAACATGGCTCCTAATTCACCCAAACCCCAACACTAGAAGTACTCAAATACCCATTTATTTCCCCTCCAGCCACGTCCCTTGGGAGCAGGGTATTTGTTCAGCAGTGACAGCACCTCCTCCTTTCCTTCTTCCATGGCTGAGGCTGCCAGCGACCCTCAGAGCAAGGAGTGTCCAGGTAGACCTTGGCAAGGTGCAGGGAGGAGAAAGACTTGGTGACAGCACTAAGCTCCAGCAGCTCAAATCACATCGAGGGATGACTCATGCTGAGGATGAAATGCAGTTGTTGGTGACTCACAATGATGGCTAGTTTGGAGTTTAAGCTCTGTGTTCAGTCCTCAGCCTAAGATCCTTTAAATAATACTTTAATATGAAGTTTAACTCATATACAGGGCCAGCAGAGTTTCTTTCACTAAAATTCATTGCAAAGGGATTGTGAAAAGCCAATGGCATTAATCACTACGAATGGAAAAAGAAAAACTGAAAAAAAAAAAAAATGAAACCAATAAGTACATCTTTCTAGAGCATTTCAGAAAGTCTGCTAACCACAACCACAATGATTCAGCCCCAAAAAAGCAAAGGCTTTTTGGAAATCTTCTCAAGCACGTACCACCCCTGCACCAGCTGATGCGACAAACATCCTGACTGGCGTTCAGTGGCAAAGCCACCCTCCACGCAGAATGGCCCCACCACCCCGACCCCACCTCCCGTCCTCTCTGCACAGCTACCAGATGGCTTCAAAAATTTGCCAAACGTGACATTTCTATTACAGATCACCTGCAGATAGACAGCCTTGAATACGAAATAAGAAAGAAAAACAATTAAAAAACAAATGATTGGCTGTGTTCTGATTTTGCGTACTCTCAAGCGACCCGGTGAGAGCCAGGAGCGGAGAGCAGACCGATAGGACAGTTTGAGTCCTTCTTCTGGTCTGGGGGGGCACTGGCCCCAAGCCCAGCTTTGCTCCCAGCATCTCCCTCACATCCTGCACCCTTCTCCCCGAGGAGAAGCAGCCCGCAGCCCTACCCAGCTAGTGCAGGTCTCCGGCAGGAGCCCACGTTCTAAAATGCTGACATTTGTTTTGGTTCATTACCAGAGCCGGCAAGATTCCTGAGGCCACAGCTGACCTGAGGTATGACAGCTGTCCATCTGCTGGTCTAGAGATGCTGTTAGGCAACATCACATTAGAAGTTTCATCTTTTCTGTCCACTTGTAGTCAAATTAGCATTATGCTGTTATTTCAGTATATACGTTTTTGATATTACTAGCAAGTGATTCCTTTGCATTCTTTGTATCACAGACATTTTAATTCTTTCAGTTCTGAATTGCTCCCAACCAGTCAGCTTAATTCCATCAATAACAACCTAATAAACGAATTTTAATCTTGCAGTGATGAATACTACTGGCAGCTTACTCTGGTGTAGACTTTAATTAAAGCAACGTAGCCACAGTGCTGGTCACAGCTACATGACAGCCCGCACCACGGAGGTTTTACATTTGAGATCCTGTAGTTCAAGCCTTCAGAACGAGCTGTTTAAGTGGAGAGAAATTGCATTTCTGGATTGAGGTGGCCAACTGCTCCCAAAGGATTGTGCATATCACCTTGCTCCAAATTTCAGTGAAAGGCTGCGAACATCTACAAGCCCAGGCTGCTTTTAGGATGCCCTGTGGCAGATGAAAGCGGTGCATGCAGTTTTGCCTTCATGGAACAGTGATGGGCCCTGACCTGTCGTCATCCTGCCCAATGTTTCCTGCAGACAGGATGCTTCCTTCTTGACTCATCACTGGGCGAAACTATGGAGTGTGCCAACATACGGCTTGCCAAAGGTTCCTGAAAGAGCCTCAACAGCCAAAATGATCTCCATTCCCTATCATTTTAAACACAGGTTGACTCGGACAAATGATCAGTTTTTCCTGTTTGAAGTGAGATTTGGGGATCAGAAAATAAACCGGTTCTTCACCGTGGAATAAAATGTCCTTGTTCCCTGGATATGTTCCTGGTTTTCACTTATTCATTGAAAGAAATGTTGCTTTCAAACAACTCTGATTTTAAACAGCCTCAAAAATTAAATATTCCTGTTTTTTCCCCTGCTCCTTCTCAAGAGCTCTCCCTGTAACAAGCAATGTCACTGTTTATCATTTTTCTTGGTTACTGTCTAAGACATTTTACTCCCTCATGTCTAAAGTGACGCACAATTAAATTTCCCTTTTTATATTACTTAAAAATAAATAAAATTAAAAGTAATACCACACTGAAAAAGCAGAGCGGAGTGCAGATTGCAGTGGTCTGGGCAGTCCTCAGCAGCCTAAACAAGTGACTGCTCTAAGACAACTCGAAAGCTGCCAGCACAAATGCTCCACAAGTCTGAAAGAAGACAGATGCTGCCATTTTATTAATATCTTCCATAAATGAGGCTTGTCATTAAATCCAGGAAGAAAAACAAGGACTGACAAAATATGAAAAATGAAAAGGCACGAAGTATTTTTGGGAAAGCGATTTATAATGGAAGGGGAGCTACTGTAAATTTGAAGTCCCAAATGAAGTTTAAACTGCAGTTGGACTTAATTTGAGATGATGTGGAGAAAAACCTTAATCTGTTGATCAAAGACACGCATCCCCAAATTTTCTCCACTGCTGGCATATTTAACCAATGTTAAAGTGATCAGACTGTAAAACATTTCATCGGCGGACTTCTTTGAAACATTTCCTAGCCAGAGAAAAGCAATGATAAGCTATAACAACTTATCACATTTTTAAACTGATAAATTGAATTAAATTGAATACAACAGGCATTTCATTTTCAAAATCTGAGATACGAACAGAGACGTTAACAGCCATGTACCTCCAATTTTTCAAAACAATATTCCCACAGCAACTTTGTTACTGCCAAAAATGAAGATGAGACAACGGCACACATCGTGCACGTAGGATATCGGTGAAAAAGATTAACTAAATGTTTGCTACTTTCTAATTAAAAATACCAGAAAATAGTAGAAACACCCCTACAGCAAGAAATAGCAAGAACCTCCTTTGTAGACGTACCCTAGGAAAGGTTACTCAGAGGTTATGGAATAATCACTTCTATTAGATTTCTAAGCTAGAGGAGATAACCATCTATCTGGAATTGTCTAGGAACAGTGTAATCTCACACAGCACAAGCGTACAGGCTAGACAATGCCTCTCCTCCAATTTTAGGATGCTAAATTACTTGGACCTCTTGCCCTCTTGTTATTTCCACTGACAAAGGCCTGTCTGTACATATAGATTTTAAAAATGGAAAAATAAAACAACAAGCAATTCAATACATCATTCAACTCTCTTCATGTGTATTTTTGTGGAGCTATAAAACTTGCAAGAACATGTTAAGAAATATTACAAAATTAACAACAATGATATTACTATTTTTTTCAAAATTTGTCTTTTGGCTTAAGACTTAGCTTATACAGCCTAAGACATTTCCAAGCAGGCAGCAACCATCTTCTGTGTTAGTGAAAGTCTTTTGATCTTGCATCTGATAATCAAATTAACTTTCTCTTTCCCACATTACCATAAATCCATTTCCCCAGAGACTCAATCATAATTACCTCATGCCGTAAATGCGAGACATTTCAGCAACAAAATTGTTAAGTCAATTCATTGTCTGAGGACGGATGCTTGTATTACTTCAAAAGTTTTAGTACTTTAGCAAATATCGATATGGGAAATAGCCATAAAAATCACAACATTTATTCCTTGTCTTTGGGTATCTGTTCATGTCCCTATATACAACAGGTAATTTCTGGTCCAGTGAAAGAGCTGCTTTTGATTTTTATTATTAAAGAAAGATAACAAGCCAATTGTATATTAAATTCATCTATGTCCTTGAGGAAAACTGTAAGAAAAGGACTTTTTGTGTACTTATTCTGAAGTTTTGAAATGGTTTATGTATGAAGTGGGAAGAGCCTCCCATGCAAATCCTCACTAAACAGACAAACCTACACATGATTTGGGGTGGGGGAAAGGGCAGAAATGGCAGAAGCCATACAGCATTTCCTTGTATGGAGGAAAGGTGGTGATACAAATGAAAAAGTCCATTAGATGTGGTTCCGTGTGGTGAGAAATTCCACTCAGAACAGATGCCCGATGTACCTACTCTGACACCACAGAAATCAAATGACGCTTCAGTTTCTTCCAGTCCCTAGGAATTTGTCATCCGAGGAGTGGAGCCACCACCCCCCCGGGGGAGCAGCGGCATCTGCCCTCACCTTTTCACATGAGGAAAAACAAGGTCAAGCAACTTCCACTGAAATTCCTAGATCATCGTATGAACCACTTCATAAAGACACACTCAAGCCAGCATTGAATGTTCTTGCAGCCACAAACAAATTATAAAGAGCCAAGTACTTCTCAGCTCAGTTTCCTGATCAAGATCTGCATGGCTAAGAATCACGTGTTTTCAGCAGCTTTAATTTCTGACATATTTGGAACATTTCATTGCTAGATATATTCTCAAGCAAGTCACAACGAAGAATTTGGTGGTTTCACTCACAGTCAGGGACAACCTTCAAGAGCATCTTGGTGTTCCTGCCCAAACATACTCAGCATCTCGGTGTGCTGCTCACTCAGTACTGTGTTTTTAAGCATCCCATCAAGTCATGCACTGAGGGCATGGTGTAGAATTTGCCTGCAGGCCCCCTCCTTTAGTGACTCTGAAGGCAGCATTCCTTGTCCTTTGCAAAGCAATTCAGTAGGAGAGCACGCACTCAGTGCTTCCTGCAACCTACAGTGCTAACCAGAGCAAGCATGCAGTCTGTAAGACTTTCAAGGTTTTAGCCATCCCAACGTGTTCTTGATGGCCAGCACTTGGGTTTACTTCAACAATTACCAGAATCGACATCACCACATTAGCCTTAGAAGCATTACTTTTACTTACCATTCGTTTCCTCAGGAAAAAATAATAATAATAATAATAAAGTAAAACGAAACAAAACAAGACCATCATAGTGAAGTTTCAGCAGAGATGTTAAGGAAAGCACAAAGATCCTTTTAGTCCAAAGTTGGCCTTAGCACATATATATATATATATATATACATACATATTTTAGAAGAGATATACATTTGGAGAGAGTGGGAAGGAAAATAAATTGGAAAATGGTTCTTCCCTTAGTACAGGAGCCTTTCCACTAATGCCCACTCTTTCATGTAACACTAATGCCTCTAATCTTGATATACTCCTTTAGACATAACGTAGATGTAATTACACGCACGAAGGAAAGAAGCTTCAGAGAATTATTTACTTCTGGCTGCTACTTGTAGTTAAATACCATCCTATTGGGTTTTTTCTCACAATAATGTAAATTAAATAGTTTCATGATGGATAATATTTAGACCTTTTTCCCCACCACTATTAATATCTTTGGTTTTAGGTGGCAACACCAAATGTGGAATAAAACAGTATTTCAGAGTACCTTCCCGGGTGATTGCTTGGCCTTCAGGTGGCTGCACAGGCAGGCAGCATTCCAAAACACACCCACCTGGACATCCCGAAAGTCTCACTGCTGAGCAGAACTCTCTCCTCCCAGTGCTATTTCCAAGCAGTTCTGGATGCGCTCCCCAAATAGCAGCTAAAACAGGTAAGAGGAGAGATGTTATAGTTTACACAACATTACCAGAATAAAAAGTAAACATAACACAAAGTCCACTGATACAGAAGACCCCCAGTGTGATATGGCCTGGCATGCAACACCTGAAAATGCAACCAAATCCAAATTTGTTACTCAATTAGGGTCTCTGGGCATCGAATGTTTATGTTTTGGTTGTTTATATTGTTGTTAGTGGTGGTTTTTCTTTCTTTCTTTTTTTTTGTTTTCCCCCCAGACACCATTAGCAAGTATGAATGCTTAGCAAGGAACCCATATATGAACAACAAAGAATAGTGTTCAATCTCCTTCAACTCCCCCTTCCGAACTGATCATATATCCAAAGGGTGTCTAAAAGCTGAACTTGCATGCTGTATCTTAAGGAAAAGACAAATGTTTTTGTTTCTTTTTTGTTTCAGCATGCTAACTGAGCCAGACACTGTCAGAAAGTGATTTTTTTTCCCCAAAACAGAGTAAAAAAAACCCAAGGCTTTAGATCTTGTGGATCTGTAGTGGTAGTATGAAGAAATGATTCAGTAAAATAAAAAAAGTCATGCTCTCTGTCTTCCACTTCAGCAAATAGGTTGAATGCTCAGGATAGATTGCTAAGAGTTAAAGCCGCTGTGGCTGGAGCTGCTTTATAACCAGTAAGAGTGCTAGCTGCTGCTGTTGATTTGCCAGGCATTTTTAATACAGTACTTAGCATTTCCACAGTCAGAAAGGGGAAAATAACAACTGCACTTATAATAATAGGTATTGTCCTTCTTGCTTTCCCTGTGAATGTTTTCTGGGTGTCCTCTTTTCTTCTTGTACTGTAAGAAATTATATTTGAGTTCTTTTCTCATAGCTTATTCAGTGTTTTGAATCCAGATATAGATGGAAAGTATCATTATGCACCATTGTTACGGTGATAATGGGAGTAGCTGGGTAGTTTACCTGTGATGTTTTTATGTTAACGCACTGGTCAGAGCGTAGCACGTATTTGGAGATGGAAGTAATTCCTTATTGTGAAATATTCCCTTCAGAAACTTTATAAAATTTCACTCTCTTGAAGAAAACCCATCCAAATTGTTTTTATATTCAAAATACCCAGAATAGCAATTGGCCATTTACAAAGATACTTATTCCCTGTTCCCCAAAACATTCAATGACCTTTATTGGTTTCCATTCCCCACCCCTGTACAGTTCAACATCATTGCATTTCCATATATAAAAGCTCTATTTGTAGTTGTCCAGCATCTTAACAAATTAAATGCCAGAAAAAGTTTTGTATGGTTTGTATGGTAAAGTTTTTGGATTTCAAAATACCATAGAGGTATGTTATGCCTTTATGATCCAGCTCCTCCTAAAGAGGGTTAGAATATTCTCACCTCACCTAACTGAAATACCACCCCATAAGCCAGCTCTGCACACTTCGCAACTCCTCTAGCTCTTTCTGCCCCTATTGTCAGGGCAAATTATTATGCCCAAATCCAGCATTATGCTTCCACAGGGAAGTATATCGAAGCATATCGCAATCGGTTTTTTGGACAGTACATCTGTAAGACAACAATCCCTAGAACTACTCCCTCTCTGCTAACAAGCAGGGTATGTTTTTAATAGGGAACAGACTACAGAAGAATTGCAGTATTTATTTTTGTCCAAGTCACATATCCCCATTCTTTTTCCTACACACCCAGTGGCAGGTTTTCATGTCAGCACTTGTGCTTATTTCTTACGGTTCTGAGGCAGCAATCTGAACCAGTGTACTTCATGGGTGTCTCCAGGACCTTTAACAATCAGTAAGTTGAAAGGAAAATGTGAGAAGAAAAATACCCTTGGAGGCAACTATCTGAGTTTTATGGAGCAGATGAAGCTAACAGTGACAGCAATTCTCACATTACCCATGAGGACAGAATGGACAATTTTTCAGCTTGCTATTATAATTTCAGTGCTCGCTTTGCTGCATCAAATACACCCAACAGTTTTGGATATCAACAGAAGAGGGTGTCTATCCTCTGTGCTCAGCACAATCAGCAGAACTGTGAGTGATCCCCTGACTTGCCTTATGTCTTCATGATACAGTTTTGGAAAAAAAAAAAAAAAAAAAAAAAAAAAAAAAAAAAAAAAAAAAAAA
>CM021737.1:5925888-5952949 GCA_011075105.1 Heteronetta atricapilla
AAAAAAAAAAAAAAAAAAAAAAAAAAAAAAAGTCCAGACAAGGAAGGTGTAGGCATACTAGGTAAGAAGATGTTGCCAAGTT
The DNA here is from genome assembly GCA_011075105.1 of Heteronetta atricapilla. Lineage (NCBI taxonomy): Eukaryota > Metazoa > Chordata > Aves > Anseriformes > Anatidae > Heteronetta > Heteronetta atricapilla. The sequence goes on from CM021737.1 coordinate 5,925,971, forward strand.
TTGCATTGCATCGCATTGTTTTACATGCAAGACTTCAGTAGGCCAAATCAGTACTAAAATACCTAATTTGTAGCTATGATTTTGCTAATAACCTCCAAAGATTACTCTAATCAGTTTGACATACTATATATTAGACTTCATACTTCTTCCATTTATATATTTATCTGTTTTTGCACTTCAGCAGACCTTCTTATTAAGGAGAACGCTTCAGTTTGACTTTACATTCCTACTTAAAACAAAACCTTTAACATTTAGATTATCTACACTGTAAAATAAAAATTCAAATTACTGTCACAAAATCTAATGGGATCACATCATTTAAATTCACTGAAAAACTAAGGTCATACGGCTCAGCCCATAAAGGTTTAAAGTGGGAACATTAAAAGGAATAAGCTGGAATGAAAACAGGCAGTAAAACATTGCGAGGAGAAACATGGATTGTTTTCTTATTTCTTGCTTTGAAAATATATGTGGCAGTAGGGGACACATGAAAGGTGCTCAGCATAGGAATAACTCCAGCAACTCTCTCATCGGCTTCAGCAGAAGGAAATAATGGTAACATCGAATGGGAAAAAATAAAAAAAAAAAAAAAAAAAAGGAAAGAAAACACTCAGTACATGAGAACTGCCTTTATGTCCCAGCTTCCCTTTAGGTTAAGAAGATTAAGAAAGTCCTAGATGAGGAACACAGAGGAGAGGGGAAGAAAATAAAAACCATCCCAGTAAGAAAATAGCCAGTAAGTGGTTCACTCAGGGACAATGCTTCCTTACCATTTTTTTCTTGTAGAAAAAAAGTGCTGGTTTTGCACTCCAAGACAGGCAATACCCATCAGTATCAACGATGGGTGATGTATTCAGGCTGTGTACACCTGCTTTGGCCAGAAAGTGGTCTATGCATTAAGACCATCCTAAGCACTGCACCTCTTGAAAATCACTCCTGCTGCAACCTGAAAGACCGCCAGCAACCTTTCTCTTTTCTCATGTGATGAGTGAAAGAATGAGCAAATGGCCTCAAGTTGCACCTATGGAAGTTTAGATTGGGCATCAGGGAAAATTTCTTCACAGGGAGGGCAGTCAAGCATTGGAATGGGCTGCCCAGGCAGTGGTGGATTTCCCATCCATGAAGATATTTAAGAGATGTGTGGACATGGCATTAAGGGACATGGTTTAGCAATGGGACTCAGCAGGTCATGATGGTTGGGCTTGACGACCTGAAGGTCTTTTCCAACCTAGATGACTGCGATTCTCTGACTGCCACTTCACTGCTGCCTGTAGCTTGGCATTCCCGATCACCTCTCTCCAAGGCCAGGAAATGCAGTAATGAACTTGACATCCTTGTTTTAATAACCATGAGGAGGCTCAGGGTCTCCCCCAAGGTATTACTTCATTGCAGAGCTGTCAGTTCTCTGCCAGACCTCAGACCTTGCTCGCAGCACAAAGCAGTGTCACGTTGCTTGTAGATGATGAAAGATTGCCCGATTCTTCCCTCATACATTCCCATACACCTGAAGAGCGCAATATATGGGTGACAAGTGACAAAGAATCAAAATGTTTTAAAGCAATACTTCATCCTGTAGGAAACAGAGCTCTGCATGCCTGTCTTGGAGACTAGAGGAATATGCTCCAGAGTACAGAAGTAAATTAAAATTACTGGTATTCTGGCAGAACAAAAAGAAGAAATCAGGTTCAAGAGAAAGAATAGTTTCAGTTTTTCCTTTTCTTAGAAGCAGTAATAACATGATCACATCCCTTTCCCAAACAGCTATAGTGTTCTGTTTTTCAAACCAAGACACCTAAGTGCTCATTCCATTTTAAACATATTTTTTAATGAGTTATTCCACTGAATAATTTGATAGCATCTCCTTCTTCCCATGCTTTCAGAGGGAGAACTATCAAACTATTTTGCAAAGCAACCCCAGACAATAAATTTTCAAGGGTTTTTTAATGTGTCATGTCAGGAGATAAATATCTCTTTATCTCCACTAAGTCTGATAAGAAGCCAAATTTTTCAAGGAGACTGTTTGATATTTGCAAACTTGGAAAAATAAATGACAACACATAAATTATACCTAAATAGAAGAACACAGCTCTGCAGGTAGAGCAGATTGTTTTCATGATATTACACTCAAAAATACCAAACACTTATCGTCTGGGAAAAAAAAAAAAAAAAAAAAATGTAGTTTTCTCAGTTCCTAATTATTTCAGGTCATTTGCAGATGAAAAGGATTTGGGCTATCATGGTGGACTGAAAACAAATACAATAAATTACATTTTCAGATGACAATATTCCTTTCCCCATTCACAAAATAACTTTGACGCAAGCAAGATCCCTAGTTAAAAAAATTAAAATAAAAATTTGCTGGGGTATCCCTATGCAATGTAGCAACAAAATAGATGGAGTATTGTATTTTTCACATAGTCTGCATTGTCCTGTACAAAAATGAATTATTTAGATACTCTGATTAATGCAACAACATAGCTGAGGAACTGACCAAAACAATTAAAAAGGGGACAGGAGGGAAAGGGAGGAGAGTATTCATTCAAGCTTAAAAATAAATTTCTCCTGAGCCATGTATACTTCCCATGTTAATGTTTCGTGTCACATTATAATCATCCCTCAAAAAGCATATATAAATTTTGAATGCAAGAAAGATACTGAATATCTAATATTGTGTTAAATGATAACATGGGAACAATCCAAACCACAAAGACAAACCCAGAAAGCAACTTCAATGCATTCCCCCTTTTATCCCTGTCAGGATTTCACATCATGCTTTTGGCTCCAAGAAGGGTTAAGGATTCATATTGGTTTCTCTATAATAGCTGCATAAACTGTACACCTAAAGCTGGAACAGTGTTTCTTCAGCCCTCAGTAATGACTCACACATGTTTACCATCATCATCCACAGAAAAATATTTAAATACAGAACACCACATACTTAAAAACTATGTGAACTGTTCATTCTGGTTTTTATGTGGCCTAGGATGATGGTTTGGTTTCGTTACCATGGCTTTCAATAACCACAGAATCACCAATGATGATAGTAGAATTTCTTCAAAACACACTTCGTAATTTATAATTCTTTACTTTGGATTTCTTTTCCCCATAAAGGTCATTCCCATGACTGTTCTTTTTCTGTAATATTGATCACCTAATTTGCTTTTAAACTATTAGTTCACATGTCATGCAACCTACAGGTAAATTATAGATCCATAATCATCAGAGCAACCTGGCTTTATTCAGATTACATCAAGACTAGTCTGAAAAGATGTACACTTCTTCATTAAAACGTTTGTGATTGTTTAACAAATTAGTTGTACTACTTAAAATCAATATTTTACTGATCCTTCCTTGTCGACCCCTTATTCTTTAAGCACTCACATCTCGTTGTGCTGCTTTCCGTTATGCTTACAGGCTGCATGGGATGGATCTGCAGTGGTCCCTCAGATAAATTCCTGGCATGTTTCCACTAACAAAAGTGATGCCCATCTTTGTAAGACATCCTACAAAAATGAAATACTGACAGGAATCTAAATACCTGCACTTGATCTCTAAATATCTGTTATGAACTGGTGAAGAGTGCCCTGCACTCAAAGACAATAAAGTCTACATGTGGTCGTACCAGCCTGGGACCAGGAAAAATATAACCGCATCATGCAGCATCTCATGGAAACTAATTAGATCCAGTGCAACTGATTTAGTTGGTGCACTGCCACTGAAACCACACATACAGCATCCAGATTTCAACTGTTGGAAGACAGTTGCAGCAAGGAGCATGGGTGTAGGCAGCATCTCCTATCAGCGACGTGGAAATAGCTTATCAGCTAGGCAGTCATACCATGCACAGCCTAAACAGAACAGATCTGGGGCAAGGGGATGTTACGTTAGAAAGAAGGAAGTTCATTAGCTAAGATAACTAGTTTACAAAGACAATCAGACTTGGGAATTCAAAGGTTTGCCTGTGGTAAACCTGAAGGTCCTACCTGGAGGTCCCATCCCTCTGCTTCTGAAAATCATTTATGGGAAGAAGTTTCAGATATAGGTCAATGAATAGCTACATCAAGAAAGAAATTAGGGCTAAATAGGAGCAAGCAGTAGAAAAGAACCGAACTGAAATGCTAGTTACATAAGTCATGCCACATAGGGATAACAGATAAATGCCCAGAGTCACCTTCAGCTGGGGACTGCAAAGAAATGCAGGAAAAAAAAGGGGGTGTGGGGGGGAGGGATGAGTATTTCTATAGGACTGACATAAGTGAAAGAAGAAACTTTTTCTGCTTGTTAGACATAGGATAAATCATGCAGTGAAAATAAGGCAAGTAATTTGCTTCACATTTCAATAGGATCAAGATGATGATCTCAGGAGAAAAAGTGGGTGAAATAATGGAAACAAGGGGAAAAAATAAAAAAGATATTATTACAGCTGAAGGATGAACAAAATTCAGAACATCATAAATCCACAAATCTAGGCACAAATCTAGGCGACCTGGACCATGTATATGGCTGTTGAATTTTTGCATTAGTATGTCAGAGCAGTTTTCATTTCTCAAAGAAAAGGGTGTAGGTATCCACCCTATGAAGTAGGATTTAACTTTGATAAATGATGCACTAAGTATTGTGTGTTTATATTACAACTGCTAGTATGACAAAATCTCAACCGACAAGCGAAGTTATCTTGCATAAGCTAATCAAACTAAACCGTAAAAGTTAACCTGGCAAACGTGGATGTTGGTGTGTAGAAGTGCTGTGCTGGCAAACAGAACAGCTGTGCTCAAATACCGCCCATCAGTTTGATGAAGCAAATCAGCTCCAAGTTACCAAGTCAGGCTGTTCTGCCAGCTCCAAGAAAACTCGGGGCAATGGGCTTCTTCGTTTGGGAATTTCTCTTCTGTTTTCACTTTTGTTAAGCAGCAGCCAAAACAAACTATTTCTGTTATTAGAACATGGCACCTGTTTTTATGTTACTCAACTTTCATTTTAAAATATTGCTTCTACAAAAAAAAAAAAAAAAAGGCAGAAAGAAAGCCAATAGGAAGAGTTGAAGTCATCAAACCAAACTATTTGAAAATAAATATATATATATATTTATATATATTTATATATATATATAACACTGAGGTTTCCTCAAATTGTTCATTTTCTCAGAGCTTGCCTTCCTGTTGCTGCTGCCCTCTACCAGCCCAATTACAACGAACATAATAACAGCAGGAATGCATGTTCACACAGAGATTTACAGGAATGAACTATTTTTGACTCAGATATGGATGATCTTGTGGTAGACAAAGTGATTTTTCCAGTCACATCAATAGGGTATTTTTAGTAACTCTTATACATTTCATAGTAAGTCTTTTATATAAGCATCTGTAAAAGACTCTTGAAGGATACTGGAGGTTTGAAAGCTCCGTGTGGACGGTTAACAAAAGCAGCTGTGGGCTTTTGTCTTGAACATAAGTTGTCACCTAAAGTTCATTAAGAACGTGACAGTTCTGCGCATTGATATTCAACTGCCCTACTTCAGAGATATTTTCATTCCACTAAATAAAAAGTGTGTACATTTGTGTTTTTTCTACTCCTGTATGAGATGTTGTCTACTGTGTATTTCAATCATGAAATATTAAATAAGTTAAGCTAAAAAAAAATATTACCCTGGCTTACCCAAAATAACAGATTAGTCTGCCTGGATTGCACATCTCAAGCCACTTCCCCTCCCTCCCTCCCCAGATAAGCAGCGGTGACAGTTTTGCTACAGTGGCATTCATCACTTGCTTTAGGCACTCAATTTTTTGATCAGTGCAGCTGATATGGTAGATTTAACCTGAGACATGAGAAGTTATAACAAACAGGGTGTGATGGAGCTGACAAAATGTGCATCTGGAAAAAAAAAAAAAAAAAGATATCATCAAATATTAGCCATCAAAAAGACTGTGCTTTTCAAAACCACACATTGATGCATTTTAACTTTCCTGGTTAAATTAATTTACTGGTATTGAATTAGAATTTCAATATTTATAATTAGATTTAGCTATGACTGTTACTGTTTGAATCCAGCCATTCCAACCGCTGTTTCTTCTGTACAGTACTCAGCTAAAAGTCAAAAGTGCACCTACTGGATAGCCAGGATTATTTGGAGAGTCCCATGACAGATCAGACCTTAACTCAGCTTCTTCCCCAGTTAATGAAAGGTCTTTCTAAACTCGACTAGGAAACGAAGGGGTTCTCATTTCATTTTTATCAGTTATGTCAACGTTGCTGATAAGGTAAAATTCCTCATTGCATCCAAACACCACAGGCAGGGGAATTGCCAGGAAAAAAAAAAAATGAACAAAAATTAAAAAACAGTTCTGTAGACCTACAAGCAATTGCTGATTCGGCAACGCAAGAAGCTTCGCACTGACATTGGCACCTTGCTAGCATTTGGGCTTTACACAAGCACTGTGTTGACAGTCTCTTGATTTTGCTGATCTTAAAACTTAGATTTCACCAAACTTTTATTAAGCTTAGAATTAGTGTGGAGAACAGGAATCTCACTGTAGAAATAACTCACTGTAATTACTGTTAATAGTCTTAAAATGAGAATCACCTGGGGAGCCCTTTCTCAGGGAGATTATCATTGCTACACCTTTGGTATTTTTGGTGGAAAAGCTGTTTCTAAAAGAATCATCATTATAAACCCATCAGTGTGGGACAATGTATGCAGCGTAGACTGATCAGGACCAGCTGATGCTTTTCCACCGGATTTACATTTTCTTAGCTCAAGGTAATTCTTTCTTATGGTGTAGATGATTCAAAGATCAGATGTATTGTGAAAACTGCATATTCCTGAGGTCAAGGGCATGAGCTCTAAGCAGCAAAAATAAGTAAATAAATCAATGAAAATAATATTCATAGTGTTGCACAGTTAAAATCACAGATTCTTCTACCATTAATGCTTTATTATTATTCCAATTGGCCATGTCATTGAATAAATAAAACTGTGCATAAAGATCATTTCTGAAGGATTTTACCGATGAATAGAATCAGCCCAGGAACAGTGTCTTAATAAACTGCAAACACAATTCATTTTTATATTAAAGTTTAACCAGATTAGTCTATTTTCAATGCTACATGCTAAGAAATTGGGCCCAAAGACCCTCCTGTGATCTTGTTGTAATTTTCATAATGCTACTTGATATATTTGATATTAAAAGTAGATGAAAGACACATTAGAGATGCATCTGTCTCTAGCAGGAATTTTAAAAGAACAATCTTTAAGTTGCACTGCTACATTTACAGCTGAAGCATTAGAGCTAAAATACAAATGGCATTGTGGGGCTGAGCAATAAATACATCTTCTATTTGCAGCACACTGCAGAATGGGACTCCAACGCGACCTGCACAGTAGGCTGTGCAATACAGATTTTTAGCAGCTTGAAAAACAACACTACATATATACAGCTGATATTCAAAGTAATTAGAAAGGAGATTAGTAAATCTGTTTCCTTGGTTGATCTATCTGTTATGGTAAAAGAAGCAATAGATAGAGCAGGCACAGATAAATCCCCTATCTCACTAAGTGACTGGCTTTATTTGGCATCACACCATTACTGCTATATTGGTTTTGGTCTTACGACCATTTAAGATAGGAGAGATAGAACTCCCTTCATGCAGCCACATTGGGGTCCCCAAAGTCACAGCTCCAGGCTAACAAATTAAGTCAGCGTGGAGAGGTACCTGGCATGAGCAAGCAGTGAAAGTAGAGAAACTGCTGGAGCGTAAGCTTCTGCAAAAGGAGACACCAGGAATCACTTCGCAAATACTGGCACTGGGCAGCCTCAGAGCCACCATCAAGGCTCTGGATCTCACATAAGACAGATAAATCTCAATTCCAAAAGGGATCAAACAATGATGATATTGATTCCCAAGCAGCATGCCGGATGTACAGACCCTCTGACCTGTACCCACCGTTACAATAGCAAAGTTTCAGGCCAACAGAAGCACCTGAGCACTACAACAAGCTCCACGTTAGAAGGCAAAATGTGTCATCTTCCAACTCTTGGAAGTAAATTCTGCTGGCTAACACACCTGAGCACCCACGACTGGCACGGATGTCCACATGCTAAACTACAGTCAAGGAGGAGAGACGCATTCCTTCAGCTGGCAGTGCCAAGGACTTTGCAGATGTGCCAGCTGTTTTCTCCAGCTTCATATTTGTGCCACCCAGCCTCTCAGTTCATCCCAGCGAGCCAGCTTGACCAGGCAGCCAGGGACATTGCTGTCTGTCATTGGGAGGCCAGACACCCCAAAGCCTGTCAACACTCCACAGAATCACAGAATCATCCAGGTTGGAAGACACCTCCGTCCACAGGCTCCTGCTATTTTGAGCAAAAGCAGTCTCTGGCAGTAGAAGTTTATTTTTCCCAAAACTTAGAGGAAAATGGGACAGTATAAGAGGAACAGTGTCTGTATCTCTGGTAGGCACACGTTTGTGGCTTTCCTCCTGCTTCCACACAAATTAATCCACCCTCTGCAGGTTATCACAGCCACTGTTACCACTATCGTCTCAAATGATTTGTAGGACAGTATCCTCATTCATCTTGCAATTGCCAATACTAGAGACACTAAAGATTTTTTAAAATGATAAGAAATACTACATTCTTCTTACTTTTCAACGACTCATCTTCCTCTCTGGCCTTAAACAACTACGGAGGTCTCCAGCATAACTCCCACATTGCACATGGAAATATTGCTCTCATGTTTGGCTTCAGCAGAGAGAAGATTTAGGTTTTGTTTTGGCTGGAGATAGTAATCTACCTCAGTGCTGACAAATAGCCCTCTCAGGTCTGCGCCTCAGGATAACGCCACAATTCCTCACTGTAAAAAGTTCTGGTTGCAAACAAGAGGGGAGAATACAGATTAATTATCCAATTAATAAGCCCAAGTAATTCTGCCTGATGAGATTTTGTGCATGTAATGGTGTATAAGTGAGGAGCACTTCCCTGCATTGCTGCTACTTCCATGCCTGCGTGCCATGGCGAGTCAGCTGCGATGGGAGCACGGGCACTGGAGAGAGCCACATCTCCTCACGTCTTAACAATTCATCACAGGTCATCGATAAAATAAGGTGACCCACGAGAATAAAGCCAGAGAGAGCATTCAGACATCCTTTACATTGACAGATGAAGGTACGATGTTATTAAAGTAGCCTACCAAATATTTAATGCAGTGCCAAGCCGTTGGATGTTCTCTGTCAAGGCTGCTCCCACCCACCCTCCAGAGGGGACTTCACCAGAAGCACTGTAGTGCAGATGTTACAATTTGCTGTAGTCAGACCCAATTCAAATGGGATTTAAAACAAAACTTTAAATTAAAAATAAAATATATAATAAAAAGAAAACTCCAATCACTTTTCTACCACAGCAGCAAACAGTTCTTTCCTTTCCCTTTCTCCAACTCACGGGTCAGTTCACCAATTTGACAAGTTTAATTCGGCATGCTTTTCCTCTATAAAAGATAGCTCATTTTTCCCTACTGATGCTACTTGCTTTTACTATACAATCTTATGGCTCTATTTCAACTCAGAGAGGTAAAGCTGTTAGTTCCCTAAAACCAACCATATGGCCATGGTAGTGTAAACACTCCCTGTTGCATCTGTCTGCATGTAGGTTGGTACCCCAGATGAAAAAGAATATGTTCAGCTTTCTAGTTCACGATATTCATTTCCTATGTGTGCCAGTGAATGCCAAAATTTGTATTTCCACATGCGGGATGTTGTTACAATGTCGGTACACACAGAAGGATGTTTCATTACCCATCAGTTCCAGTCCTGATTTTCAATCTTAGACCTCAATGCACTGACAAGTGAGATCTCTGACTTTTTTTTTTTCCTATTCTATCCTTCAAAAAAAGCCATAGAACAGGCAGGGAAGTGACCCATTCCAAAGCGTACAGGCTGAGCTAGCGACACGGCTGGGGTCTCCATAAGACTGATGCTCTGTGCATTTCAGCAGAGCAAAGGGAGTAGTGTGTTCTGCAGGTGCCCCTGCCGTTGCACCGCACCTATTCAGCAGCAGGGGTTCAAGACACATTTGGTAGAAGTGGCTCCGATCTCACGATCGCGTCCATCAGCACAGACCTTTTCACCTTAGCAGAACTGACACTATCAAAACCATGGGTGTTAAAAGCAAGTGGATTTGTCTGAGTGTAAATACATAATTCACAACAACACAGCACCATTTAAAGAACATTTTTTTTCTGCTTTCTCTTTCAGAAGTGTATTATATCTCTTATAATGTAGCTTATAAAATAGCTCTTTAAAATCCGTAAGATGCTATGGAAGCTGACACATTCATGATGAATAGTTTATTGTGCAGATTAATTTCTATTTGATTCTTTAAGTGGAGCACACGGCAATAGGCTTTATACAAAAGTGAGTTAAAAGCAGATGTTTTTAAAGTGAGGACTGTCATCTTGTGCAGCTCTAAAGGAATTGTAAGTCTACTTTCTAAATATGGAAAGTTGGGATTTAAGAAAATTGTCATACGTAGAATATCAAGAACATTTATGTTCTTATAGTTAAACAAGTGGATGACATCACTCCTTTCCAAAACAAAGTAACAAACAATTATGTCAAGTTTTGGACTTCTACTCATGCTTTTGATTTTTTTTTTTTTTAAATAAAATATGGTTTCTAGTCATATTTAGGAAAGCATTTTAAAACATAACAAAATGAACATCTCATGCTTTATAAACTGATAAAAAAAAGACCATTTGTTCTGCTTGAAAGCCCCATTTTAAAGGCACAGAGCCTCCATTCTATTAACTCACTGCAAATTTTTACCACTGAGTATCATAAACCCCGTGGAACATACAGCCTAAGGAGAAAAGTTGGGAGTAATAATAGAGATGTTTTTACAGGGTTTAATACAGTTTTACTTAGTTGATTGCCAAGTCCTGAGAAGACAGACTTCAAGATGACATCAGAAGAAAAGAAACATCATTGTGTTGATGTCCAAAATAACTGTTTTTAAAGACTTATTTATTCTGATGACCACATCCTCATTACTTTATTTAATCTTGCTGTTAATAACATTATCAATCTTTATCAAGGACTATTGGTATTGCGTTACTAAAATGTTATAAATCTTTATTGTTCATTTTAAAGAGATAATGAAATCTTACAAATAAGCCTCTGAAAAGCTGCACGGATGAAGAGAAACTCCCTAAAAGTCCCTCTCTGAAAAGGTCACCCTTAGTGGCAACTCTATGTACTTAGAACTGACTGTGGAATTCAGCAAGTTTCATTTCTCACCGAAATTATTCAACACCTGTAAGAAGCCATTGGGAAAACTTTCCTCACAGCACAAGTGGCACATGGGTGAATATTTGAAAAAGCAAGTATTCCGACATCCAGCACAAAGAAGTGCCAAAAAGAACAGCTGGGTGAACTCTGACATGAAAAGCAGGCTCAGATAGAAGACGAATAGACTTCAAGAATTCAAAAGAGTAAAACTTTAAGAAATTGAGTTTTGCAGGTCTTTCGAATGACCCAGGATTCTCTGCCTGAACTACTTACTGACTGACTCCCCCAAGCCTGCTTGGAAGGAGATGCATGCTCTGAAAGTCACTGCGATTTCTTTTGGGTGGTGATACTATGCAGAGACACACGGAGCAAGTCCCATCAGTTCAACACAAAGGAAGAAAGACTGAACAGATTGCTCACATCATTTACAAGAGTTTTTGTGTACTCTCAGACACGCGAGCAGAGGATGAGCACCTGAATGAGGGAATATTCCTTTTCTGCCTAAGGGGCAATTTGGCTCAAAATGGATGTTTGCTGAAAAAGTAAGAGGTATGGTCTATGTGGCTAAAATAGAAATACCCCTTAGATATTTGCCATAATAAGGCCAAATTAGATTGGTCCCTTCCAGTTTCTTCAGGTTATCATTTCCCTCATGAAGAACATTTTGCCAAGAAAAATCTAATATTCATTATTAATACTGCAATTTCCTTTGCATTAGATTTCTAACTAAAGCGATACCACCAAAAAAAAAATGTGACACTGCTAGACACGAAAATAAAAATGCAACTCTGTCCCTACTTCTGCGGCATTATCTCAACAAGGGAAAAAGATAGTATACCTAGAAACGTTAAACCTTCAAACCTCACCAAGAAAGCACAAGAGATTTCTACATCACTGGCTTCCTCTCTAACCACCTGTAAGAAAATGCACAGATAAAAGATCAACAAGTGTTCTTAGCCAAATCTTCAGTGCAGACAGATCAAGATCAGACTAGTGTTTAGCTTTGTAGGAAGTAATAGCACATTAATCTTTTAAAATGACATGTTAGCCCATAACAACAACAACAGACTATAAATATACTGGTCACACACTTAAGGAGTTATTCAATAACAGTATACCACATTAAAGTCAAATACACTATAACAAACTGAATTTCAATACGTCTGTGTAACAAACAAAAGTTGGATTTTTCTATCCTAAACTAGTTATTCTAGCTAAAGATCATTACTTTTTTTTTTAAGTAAATGTGCTTTTGTTATCAGCTGACCTCTATAAAACCTTCTATACTCCAAAACGCAACTACAAGCTTTCTACATTAAATGAAGATAAATGAATGATTTTATCTTCCACAAGTGACAAAATGAAGCCACTTTTTGATTACATATAGACCTCAATGACTTCAAGTTATTTCTTTTGTATCTTCTACCACCCTCCATTCTGTCCCAGTGCTATTTTCCTTTACCATTTGCTTATATTTCTATGCAATCTGTTGTCAGTAAATAATTAACTTGATCAAAAACATGCAAAGTATTAACAAATTTTCAAATGTAAAGTTAGAAGTTATTTTATTTTTGTCAATATAAGAAATGCAGCCCAGAAGTAATTCTGCATATTGTGTTCTTTAAAGAAAAGTTATGAACAGCACTTATAAATAGAAGTCACTTTAAAAGACAAAAGCCACACATCATTAAACAGGCAAAATACTTTAATTCAGTTAGAGAACTGAGTAAACTTGTCAGGCTTTATATATTAAAGTAGTAATTTGTACTAAGGGTTCAGTTGTGAAAAAGAAAAATAACATCCAGAATCTCTCTTGATTTATTTATTTTTTTTAAAGTAAGCTTCAGTCTTATTTTAGAGGACTGTTTTAACAGGTTGTATTGTTTGGTCAGTGCATTCATTGATTTTTCATGCATTAGCACGTACTCCAAAGGAGGAGAGCTGGGGGTGTTTCTGTCATAACCTAACCAGAAGGTACCAAGAAGCTCATTGAAAACCCCACTCCCTGCAGGATTTCTTAGAAAATTTTGAAGACTTAAGACTGTCAAGTACAATCTTGAGATTTTGCCACCTTCTTGCCTTCTTCCAAAAGAGATGACGCATCTAGGTTTGTTAAGGGTGTTTTGGTACTTTGTCAGGAACATCTTAGCAGCACTTGATAGCAAAAGCAGCAAAGAATTTGTGTTTTTGCCAGACCTGAGCTACATCCAATTCCTCAGCATAAGTTTTGCCATGACACAATTTCTTACTAGATCAAATCTCCCAGAGCACTTCATTAATTCAGTACAAGGAATTAAAAAAAAAAAAAAAAAAAAAAAAACCAACAACAAAAAACCTTGCCATACCTACACCAAAAAACACTGTTGTCTGTAACTGCTTCACCAGTTCTCCCAAATTTCAACCCCTAACAACCCACCCGAGTGGCTGCATCACCCCCCTATTCTCATAATTTGTTAAGTCCCTGCGTTGGGTCCTACAACAGCAGTAATCACCAGCGTCACTTGGCTATCCTTGCTACCTGTACAGCTTTCCAAACAGAAGGAACACACCATTCAGACAACATCCCTTCTTTCTTCTTATTACTAGATTATGCCAACTTTACCCTGGAGTAGGTCCACTATGCCTTGTTTGACTATGTTGCATTTTTCTTGTCTCCTGTGCTTCCCCACCCAACTGTCCCCAGTAGCTTTGGCTTTGCCATTTTCTCTGGTGCTCAAAAAGATCTAATGGTACCTCCTACTTCAATTACTGCTTTACAGTACTGCAAGAAACATAGATCTGAAGTGCTCCAAAACTGACGGTCAACAGACAGCACCATTGCATTGCCTTGACTCGAGGCAGATCTACTAAAACACCTCATCTGAAGATTTATTGCTGTGAAAGCTGGTTGTTTTTTCACTTGTTCTTTTCAATGATTCTCTTGCCAAAAGACAAACTATCTATAAAACCTGCCTGCAGAGAAGATGTTGTAGATGGTGCCTTGGGCAGTGACTCGCTCCACCATCGCTCCCTTTTCCCAAGGGCCTGACTGCAAATATAAGCTCAGCAGCATGCGAACACCAACTCAGCCCAACATGATTAACCCATGCTTGCTGAGTGCTTCTGCAGCAAGAAAAAAAAATAGATGGAATAAAAGGGAAATCTATACAGCACTACCATATGGCCAGAAAGCTAATGAGCATTGCTGCAAGAAAAAGGGAGCTTAGCAAAGCAGCTGAAACAGGGAAAGCGTTCATTAGACATCTTTTCTCTATGACAAGAAATACTACGTTATTAAAATATTTATACCCAAACAGAGGCTTTTATAACACTATCATCCTTGAGCAAAGTATTGCCCCAGCCTCTCTCGCATCTACCTCAACATCAATTGTGAAAGTTTAAAGCAATTTGTAGTGAAATAACGCCCCACAGTAAGAAAATGAAGATACTAGCACACCCATCTTGCAGACTACGTGGTTCTGTAGTTACCTAAAGTGCACAGGCAGTGACTGGAACAGGCTAATTCATTGCTAGCAGATAAAAAAAGAAAGCTGCTATTCTTCACATGGTAATATCTAAACATCTTGTTACAAAAACGACAAAGAAAGATTTTGGATGAGTTATTTCTCAAGGCCAATCAACATGAAAGGATCTGGCCTAAAGAAAACCCAAAGTCTACTTCATTCTCCTCTTTATTCCTGGGAATACTTGGGACAGAATTTGCAGTGCTTACACATCACCCTGGGAACTCCCTGTTGGGCTAATGGCTTGGTGAAGCACAAGGCAATGTTACACTAAACTGTCACAATCCCTCTGGCTGAGCGGAGCAGAGTTTTAGTGAGAAAGAAGGGGCCCAACTCTCCTAAAAGCGTTCCCAGCCACAGGACAGCACAGTTTGGTACCAGTAGAGGACTTAAAAATTGCTTGTCTGTCTCCAGGCTCTAGTCACCAAGTAAGATGAGATGGAGGATGTCACTGGCTCAAACTATGCAGTTTTATTTTTTGTTAAACTATCAAATGTCAATTGTAATCTAGCAGATAGATTATCCTAGAATAACACTTTTTCTGACATTTTCAGCAAGACTTTATTTGTGGCTGTTGCAGATTGTTATGATTGTAAAATATCATTTTAGTCTAATCTTTCCTTTGACGTGTTTATGGAAAGGTAGGCTGCTTATATTTTTTTCTCAGTGCCACCCCCAAATAATCAAGAAAGGCCAACACATGAACTATGAGCACAATGTTAGTTTTCTTAATTTCAAATGGTAAAAGGTAAGGAAATCCAGAATTTCTGTGCCCTTTTAGGTATACTTCTGTTTCTGAACTGAGATGGAACTGCCTGTTAGGGACATCAACACGCATCATTTATAGGTGTAATCTTAACGTTTCCTACTTTTATTTCATAAAATTTCAAATATCAAATGATAAACTTCAGGAAAAAATGATTTTTCAGATGGTTTCCTGTAAATAAAAGCAATTTATGGATAATATTAATTACATTACCTGACTCTGGAGCAGACAAGTTGATCTCACTGCTTTAAGTATCTATTCACAACTGCACAGATGAGTTAAAGTCACAGTGGGAGCTTAATGTTTGCATTGCTAGCCTTTTTGGAGGTTCTGCTACAGCTACTACTTTATCCATTCCTTCCTAATTTTTTTTGAAGCAGTGATGTTGACATTTGTATATTAAAATGTTTAAGTATTAAAACTCAGTTTCCATAGATAATTAGAAAATTTAGAGGATGTATACAAACTAGAGTTAATGAGAATAAGTAAGACAGGTCTGCTGGGATAAAGTAAAAATGGATAAACTCAAGATACTGAGTTGAAAACACAACAATGATATTAAACACTTGGATCTGAAAAGCTGGCAGCCTTTTTCAAAATGTTTGGTGGAATATAAATGTATATTTTCTCTGCTTTCTTTTACAAAAACAATATTTCCTATTATTATTTTAACAATAAAAGAATAATAGCAGGGAGAATATTATTCTCACAGAGTAAGAATAACATGCCTGTTTCTAAGCTGTTTGAATCTATGCATTAATAAAAATAAACTTTTTCAAACAAAGTGTTTTACCATCAAACATATCATGAGAATGAAAGAATCGAGAAACTCTGCCTCTTCCTCTCTACCGAAGTAGCTACAGAAAATAAGCATATCATTTATTCTTGGAAAGGTACTAAAAGGTACTAAAAAGTGTTGTTAATTTTTACTCTTTGGCACACTGAAGCAGAAGAGGTTAAAGCTTATGCCACACTGTTCATGATGCATTCATTAAGCAAGCATTTACTGCCATATCCAGCAGAGCTATTCATATCACTGTAGGTATCTCGACTGAGAAGCACCTAGCACTTAGCTACCCCTGTGCTCCACTAGCAGCTGCAGTACCAAGCACTATGCCTGTTCAAATAAATACAAAACTTACCATTGGAATTCACACCTAGAGCTATATTTTGGGAGGCAAGGCAAAATATCAGTGATACTTAAATTCAGTATTTCATTGTTATTCAAGAAGAAAATCTCAACATGCCTAGAAGACATATTGTAACCTGACATTCACCAAAACATTCCACCCAGGGTCTGCTTACATATTATGTATTACAGGGATGTTAGATATTATCATTTTAGGAAGAGAATTATCCCAGAATGTCTACCTTCCCTTGAAAAGTATTTTCTAACAGCTGAAGCACAAACCAGATACTTTCTTGCTTGCTCTCTTTCACTTATTGCATTACCAAGAACGCATACATTCAACAAGAGGAATAGAGGGCATTTCCATCGGATACCACTCTATAGTCTGCTTGGCAAAGAAAGGTCACAGCAGAGGGAAGAGCTGTAGAGTCTGACACGCTCAAGGTACCAAGACAGCAGTATCCAGGCAGGCCATGTTTTGCACAAGTAACATACCATCAGTCCAGCGTACAAAAGGCAGCTGTTAACCACTGTCCCCATCGCTATGCAGAAGAAATCTGAATGCTGAGTGGGTGCATTTTTTATTTAGGTAATTATTTTTTTCAATCAGCAGATGAGAGCACTGTTTATATCAGTAATATAACACTGAATTCAGTTTTGCACTCAGAGACAAGGGGCTCAAGCTTATCACATCTCTGCTTCCTTGGGAAAAAGGTGGAGCAAAGCCATCCTCACTTTATATCTGCTTGATGAACCCACTGACTCACCCCCAAATTAGAGTCATAGTCAACACATGAATCAAAGAGTGAGGACATTGTGAGAGACAGAACAAACATGACACCTGCTCTGAATCATTCATGCCCGCCAGGTAGCTGTGGCAGTAGAAAAGATGAGCAGAAGATGACTTGAACAACCCCATGTGTCTTATGTGAAAGGTAACACAAAATGTCCACAGCCCTAGTACAAAATCCTGTCCCTGAAGAGGAAAATATATATATATATATTTCCTTTAACTAATTGGAAAAAATAAAAATCAGCTGTTGACTTGCAATCAATGAACTAGCCCCATATGTACTCAAAGTAGTTCTCCAGCAAGTACCAGCAATGTACTAACACCCAGGGTAACCACATTGCAAGCACTAACAAAGGAGTGCTAATTCCCAAGCAGCACTGCCACACCGCTTTTGGGCCCACTCAATCATCCACCAGCCTGTGCTGTTACCAGGGTAAATGAGGGTTGTTGCAAGGTGGCTTCAATCTACATCAGATGCCAACGACCTCATGAGGATGGTGTAATTCTGGAGACAGCTGGGTAAACAGCTGCAAACAGCCACACAAAGCTTGTTTTAGGAGCTTCTCATCACATTAAGATTTTGAGACTTAAAGCTTCCCTCCTTGGCTTTTAAATAGCTTTATGATAAGATCATACAGAATGTATTTGCAGTTATGGAGTTAACAGGGGCATTTTAAAGTTATTATTAGGACTGAGTTACTTTGCACAATGCTATGTGTTGTTTAGGATGCTGTTTAAGATTTTTCTCCTTTGTGTGTGAATTCAGATATACCTGCATCCTCACTGTAGGCTTTTCAGTCTAACAAGATGGTATTCATCCTGGTAGGCACTACATAAATCTGTTGTATTTTAGCAGGGTCAGCTTATTTCATGCCAGTAGCACTATCATGCGGCTTGCCTCCCACCCATTTAGCACTTTGTTTGCTTTAGGGCCAATAACAGACTGAATGCCCATTTTTTTTTTTGGTGAAACTACAGCAAAAGGCACGGTAATATCAGCATACCAGAAGCTATCCTCTGAAAACATTATGCAGTCCCTGACGTTATTATTTATTTATTTTGCAGATCAGTTTATGCAGAGATATTCAAGTGATATTGCAAAATTCAGGCAGGATTTTGCTTTAGATGATCTTCTTGTAAGGTTTTCTCTCTCTTTATGAGATACACAACTTTTCGACGTTGTTATCCAACAATGCAAACCCTCAAAAAAAAGTTGTTTTCATCTGGGGTAAAGGTAAGTTGTTGGTGGATTTAGGGTTGGGCAACTACAGAGAGTACTCCGACAGCTTCTAAAAAGCTAAATTCCTCACAGCATGAAAGATATGCATAAGGGGCACACAGCAAATGACACTTAATTCTTGCATTGGGAACAAAATGGTGACAAAATGAACAAATCACAACTTACTGATAATTTGGTTCTACTTAAAATATAAACCTTCAGCTTAAAAACAACAACAAAATTGTGACAAAATAAGACTTATCTGTAGTGAAACTATGGCTTATATTTATGTTACTATTTCCAAAGCTTCAAGATTTATAACACCTCCTTCTGCTGAAGGCAGACTCTGCTCCCCTAAGCCAGGCATCAGACAGTCAACCCAACAGGAGGGCACGTGGAGCGAGGACAGCAGGATATTAACCTTGTCATCCATGACAGAGTTGGTTGTATGTATTTACTAAGTCCCAACACATGTCAATATAAATATATCTAACCAGTTCCTTGGGTTTATTGATTAACGCTTTTGAAAAGCTCTCTTCTCTCCACAGAAAATTCTGGTACATCTCCTCCTCGCCGGCCCCAAACTCAACTACTGCAGTTCAGTAAGGCGAATCTGGATCTGAATTTCTACTGCATATAATCATGCAAGAGCTTATGCTATTGGGAAGCAGCTTTATGCATATACTTCCTATTACATGTTATTAAATTTTAAAGAGACCACCATTAGCACAGGAAATCTTTGAGCCACTCTGCTGTAGGCCTGAGTACAGAGATACCTCTGACCACAACGCACCGCTTGTCCTAAGTTTATATTCTTCCTCTGGCATCCATTTCTGGCGTGTGCCAGAATCAGGTTATTGAGCTAAATGGCTCTTTGATACATCTTTTTTCATGTTCCTAGACTATGCATAATAACAGTTACAAAGAGAAAGAGCACACACTAAGGCCAAAGAGCAGAATAACATTGCTAATAATCAAAACATTTTTTTTTTTTAAATAAAACCTTCTGTCTCCCTGTTTCTCCCTGTTTTAAGATACTTTCGATATAAATGAACGTAATGGAATAGTAGTTTGGTGTAATATATACTTCTGATAACGTGTGTAATTCTGTATAATTGAGGGAAGCTAATGAATTAGCCTTTAGTATGAAGACTGAACATTACCTTCTAGAATAATGTAACAGCGTGCTTATCCAACTTCAGAAGTCTGAAGATTTGAGTAAGGTTTTGTTAAGCACAGAGGTACACACTCGTGGCCAGTGAGTGCTGTCTGTACACCATCGGGAGCAATGAGGCCTCCAACACTTATTTCACTTTATCAGATCTTTCTCTTTCCGGTTAGAAATGTGAAGTTCAGCGTGTGGGCAAAATATACATCTCTCTGATGGAAATATCATTTCATACCTAAAAGGCACAGCAAAACTGTAAAATGCAGGTAAGGCATTGGTGATGAGCGCTGTGCAGCAGAGAAGAAAAAAGCAGTGTTGAAAAGCATGAAAATAAAATACTTCCAATCTCCAGCCATGATTTAATTTTAACATGAGGTAAGACTGAGACTTCTTGTATTTCACTCTTTTCTCTTCACATATTTTTTCTTACCCCAAACTTACTTTTCTTGTATTCCACCCTGATCTATAAATGTTTGGTCCCATTGATAAGAAAGCATTACTGAACTGTGACACTGCAGGCAGTGGAAACCATGAACTAAATAAAGAGGGCAAATAAAAAGCCTGTTGTAATAACATTCTGGGTGTTGAAGTGTCTTCATGCTCAAGACAATCCAAGGAAAATATAAAGCAAGCAAATGAAAAGCATCTGCTTTAAAGAACCTCAACTTTTCTGTGACTGCAAGTATATTTAAAAAAAAAAAAAAAAAAAAGATTTTCACTACTATAAAGACAATTACCTAGATGGAAATATTCTAAAGAAATTTCTTTTTCTTAAAATATTTTTTTCTTTTTCTTTTCTTATACACCAGGAGAACTAACAGGCAGAATGCACTGCACTGTTCACCACTGCAACCGCTGACTTGCTGGGGAGAACCAGCAGCATGAATCCCTTGAAATAGATGGTCGTGTTGCTTTGATCCAGCAAGTCCTCGGGACAGACCTACTCCTGTCTTCAGACACTTGAGTACTCTCACTGAATGCTGTCCAGCAAAGACCACTGAGCTACTACTAGTCAGGGAAGTAACAAGTTTTGGCCACCAGCTACTAGCTACTGCAGTTTCAAGTACTGGCAGGTACGCAGAGAGGCATTTCTTTTTTTCAGCATCTCTTGCTCTGATCTTCAGTTATCAAGCAAGCTAATATTCATAAGATAGAAAATGCTATTTTCTGTTATTATTGTACTTTCAGGTATTGTACTCCAGGTGAAGGGATGCCATTTCGCTGTAAAACCCCTTGACTTTTATCACTGCTTCAGGGAGCTTGAAAACCAGATTAAAAAAAAAAAAAAAAAAAGTCAATAAAATAGGTGAGTACATATTTTTGTAACTTTCTCAAGCAATAGGGGAAATAATAACCATCAGGTTTAAAGATTAATTTTGAATGAAATGCTTACAGGCAAATAGATATGAAAGCTGCATTAAATCATGTGCCGCTTGTTTTTAGTGTGCTTCACAAGGGGCATGGCATTGTGTAACCAAATCAATTTCTACACCGTATCTTAAGTTCTATTACTTTTATTAATCTATTCAAAAAGGAGTTTGGAAATAACTAAGGCAGCAATTGGATATTGCAGTGTAATCAGATTTCATTTTGATGTTAAAAAAGATGAAGGCTTAAAAGAAAATTCTTAAACAAATGGGGACAAATAACATTTCCATATGTATTATGATTGTGGAGATTTTCATGCCTGTACAGCAGAGGAACTACTTGTTGTATTTTGTTATCCTAAATTTAGGATCTTCATTTAGTTTGTGTCATGTAGATTTGCCAAGGAAATAAATTTGCCATTTACAGATAGCTCTGTGCACCTGGAATGACTTATACCCTTCAACCACAGATGCCATTCTGATATCCTTATTCTACTTACACAGCACTTTACTCAGTACGTAATTAACTCAGCAGCATAAAAAATGACCATTTTTTGCCCTGGATTTGAGTGAATCTTAGGCAGATACAGAAATTATAAATAACAAATTAAGTCTTCCTTGACTTGGTGGGGAAACAGGAGGAAGAGGATATTTTCCATGACTGTCAGCAAATCTCTCCGAACCAAAAGCAAAAACACTTCCCCTGATGTGTTCCGTATATCTGTGATTCTATAATCCATTTTGGATCGTTTCCAGGATCAAAAGACATAGTTCTATTAAATTTATGCTTTCTACCTAGAAAATTATAATATTTTATTAGGCAATTCTGTAAACATGCTTGCCATTTTAAATACCCACTGTCTTGAACTAAAGCTATGGAATATACTTAACTCCTTAAGTATAGTAATTACATCCACTCAGTGACAACTTCTCAAAGCTCCCGGAAACCCTATTTAGGACAAATTCCTGTGCTAGCTTTGTAAAACAGCACAAAAATACCAGCATTCAAGTGCATCTTTAAAAGTCACTGTACAATGAATCCAGAAGGTGAAGTAAACAGTCCATCACCTGTACTGCACATTGTTAAATATCTGTTTTCGGGGACACACAGAACCCTTAATCCATGCACCCAGATCAAGGGCTG
Source organism: Heteronetta atricapilla (assembly GCA_011075105.1). Lineage (NCBI taxonomy): Eukaryota > Metazoa > Chordata > Aves > Anseriformes > Anatidae > Heteronetta > Heteronetta atricapilla. The sequence continues at coordinate 5,948,338 of CM021737.1, forward strand.
CGTTACAATTATATCTGTATTTATCAAAACAGGCACCCCTCATTAAGGCTTTTGGGTTGTTCACCTTAATAGGGAAGCATAGTTTAGAGCACAAATAACGTGCTGCCAACAATCAGTTTTGTCAACAAATGAATTCCTTGAGATCCATTTCTCAGCTACCATAAAAATATCATAAAAAACAACCATGGCAGAATTCCTTTGCCAACTGCCACAAAATTACCCTTTAATTGCCTTTTACACTCAATTTATAACCAGGGAAAGCTTAAATGAAGATGAAAACTTTAGACTGTGTCTTGAAGGTCAGGTCACTGATCATGATGAATCGCTAGGAACAGCACCTTGGGGGACAGCCAGCATATACCTAGTGGGTTTTACTTCTACTCCTGGTATTTCCAGTCCCTCCAAACATCTTTTCTTCTGCTTCCAGAGATAAGCTATTGCATTGTTCATCCTTGTCTTGTGCCTCTCCCCTCTGGCTGACTTTGACAACTGAATTTTCATTAACCACAACTGTGGTAGAAGGAAGCATCCCTGCCCCAGTTCCCTCCTCACTGTCCGTGCCTCCCCATCACTCCTGGGCTCCTCTCCATCACAGCCAGCGCTGCACCCTCCTGCCCACCCCACGCCGAGCTCTGCAGCTCCCCCCGAGAGCCTCAGCAGCAAAATAGTAAAAGCATAAAAATGGCAGATAACATTTTCAGATCGTTTTCCACAGCTCTTCAATTCAATTTTATGTGCTCTAACTGTTAAACTGTGTTAGAGACATCTTGTGCCATTAGTTTTCACCCTCCTTGTCTGATTTTCAAACTTGCAGTAGCTCCCCACATCACTGAAATGCCCACCTTTTGGCCATTTCTTTCTGCTCACTAGATGTACCTAATTCTTCTGCATTGAAAACTCTCTGTATTGATCTGATAGTGCCAGCTCGCATGCCTTCAGCTGCAAAAATTATGCTAACTTGAGCGGCATCAGGACAGCCCAATCTGTAAACATACCTCAACAAAAATAAACTCATCTTTTATTTGCCCCACACACACCATTTCATGCAAAATTCATAATTTATACTAACTCACTAATCTATTATGCATTTTTACTTTGATTGAGGCTAGAAAAAATTGCATGTCAAATAAAATGTTGAAAGAATGGAAAAAAAAGGTCTTTGATTTTTGTGTCTACTGGGGGAATTACAGGAATTTTGGCACCCAAATGAAAAAAATACATACATACAAATACACATATGTATATACAAACATGGTAAAAGATTTTGTTACTACAGCAGCGTTTTATAAAGAACCACATTCTATCAACGTGTACATAAAACTCCATAAAGGCAAGATTAGTTCTTGTTCCTTTAAATAAGATTCTGACATTGATTACCTTTATTATTATTATTATTCTCCTGGCTAGAGATTCTAGTATATATGTGGAGAACAGCAGAAATCTGCATACAATTAAAAGCTATGTAGTCATATTCTGCCCTAATTTCCCATACATGTCCCTGAAGAGCCTAAGATATATAAATTACAGTATCATTTGGCTAACGATCTTTGGTGGCCATGTTTAATAACATAACCTTCCCAGGATTTAATTAAGCAAGTTCAGAACATGAAAATTAGAAGTAAGGAGCCACTAGAGAAAAATAAATTTAAAGAGTCTCCCCTCATTTTTACACTTTTATGATTTTATTACCTTTACAAAGAATGAAGGAAAAATGCAAACAGAGTAGATAAACAGTTACTGTTTATCTTAAATCCTACTCTTACTTTTTTTTCTTCCCAAAACAGAGCAAAAAGACTCTGCTTTCAGTGCCATACCCTTTAGAGTATCTTGGAAATGTCTTGAATTTTCATTCCACCATTTTCATGGGTACAATCCATCTAGAAAGAGTAATGTTAAAAATTTCCTTCCTGTCTCTCTTAGTGCACAGGGACTGTGTACAAACACGTTTGGCATGATGATACCACCTGAAAGTGGATGAGATTCTACAGACTGTGTAAACACCACCAAATTGGCATTGTATATGTGAAATGGGTTGTTGTTGGTTTTTTTTGTGTTTGTTTGTTTGTTTTTGCCTATATTCATGTAACACAAGTTCAGCAGAAAACTTCTCTTAAACAGTAAATGGATAGTGTCTGTGTTCCAGTTATCTTTATGTAAGCTGGTTATATAATAATGAATTTTACCTTAATATATATTTATATATAGATATATAATTGTACATCCTTTTCTTGGAACAGAACCCATGCTGTTTTGGGATTTGACCTATGAAAGAGAAATCTTTTGTTCTGATTTTATATGTGATGTTTTTTATGCTGATGATGTCACTTCACCTTACCCAGCCACAGATGACAGCAAAATCTACCTGTAAGGTTTCCCACAGCAAGACGCAGTGGAAGAAACAAAATAAAATGATCTTACATGCACTACCACTTCCTTAATATTAAAAAAAATTTTTACACGTGCTCCGTTTAATTATCTTCTCTTGTGAGTTGCAATTGTTTACATTATCAAATCATTTATGGGGTTGTTTTTAAAATTATGCATTTTTCCCCACGTTTTATATAGGATTTATAGGGAAACTGGTATTACAGGTTAAACTTTCTTCAAGCATTGTACAAGCAGGTCATCAAGGACAAACAACCAAAAAAAATTTTTTTGAGTTGCTGTCAATCATTTTGACATCAAACCTTTCTTAATGCAACATGAGAAAACAAAGCTCAGGTGCCAATGCCCAAAAGAGGCCACTTAGGGTTTTCTCAGTGGGCTAAGTTAGATGGACCCTGTTGTGAGGGTACCAAAAAAGCTAATGACTTTCCTGGAGCTTGTGCCTAGGTCAAATCCCACAGTGACTTTTATGGAAGGCAACAGTCTTTCTCTTTGAACTCTTGAATAAAAGGATTTGTCAACGTTAAGATCATAGCTCAACAAAATGAGAGTAAGTAGGGAACGGTGTGGGGAGAGGAGTGTAGCAAAAATAATCACTAAGCACCATATTAATAACTAGGGACCAACAGACTCCATATACTTGGCATGTGTCATCTTGCATGCTTTCTGAACTTTAAGCTTTCCTTGGGGTACTATGGAATTTCTTGTTGTTGTTCAGTGCTGCTAGGAGGCTGCAGCACTTTTGCAATGTGGAGGGCAGCCTTCCTCTCAGACATTTCCAGAATCTATTTTCACCACTGTTAGTTATCCCTCAGGTGATATGCTGATTTCAGGGAACAGATGCATCATCTACTACATACAGACCTTCAATACGTACAAAAAACAGCAGGCTTAGAGGTTGAAACTCAGTTAGTTTCTTGAGAAAACAGCTTCAGTCTGAGCCTATCAAACATGAATTCATACCTTAAAATGGCTTTGTCATATAAATTACCAAGTGCTTTGTTACGTACAGAAAACCATTAATGTCAACTCCAGTGCATCATGCTGAGATTGACACGGAGGATGAAATGTTCTGCAAAGTTCGAGAGGAAGAAACCCTTTTCAAAGAGTCACATCAGTACTGAGGTTTAACTGATAAGACTTTGTAAAATGATGAAACAAGCCAGAACAAATAGGTCTGGGCAAACACTGGGCTGAAGTCTTTACAAATCCCTTGAGGCAAATTTTACAAATAGGCTTTAAAGTTTTTGTACCATATCTTCTTTCTTTCCTATCCCGTGTTCTATCTCTACAACATATTAGCACAAAACTCTTCTCCTAGACAGCATTTCTGATTATTGAAGGAGATACTGCCATCTGTACAAAGAGAAAAATCTTTCAAACACGTGGAATCTCCATTTTTATATAAGCAAACTAAAAAGCCCTTGATAAAAAAAACAACAACAACAAAAAACTAAAAAGAATAAAAGAATAACCTTGCTGGCAATAAACATCATGCTAATATTCTAGTATTAACATACAAAGATTCTCTTTGCAATTCATTACTTTCCTTTCCTATTAGGAAAGATCTTGTCATTTTTATTTTGAAAATAATCAGATATGTGGCAATTTCAGGAGACCACACAAATGTCTGGGAGTACTGTGCATTTGTATCATTTCAGTTTTGCTCCATAAAACTGAAAAAAAAAAAACATTATTTATTTAAATCCTTCAAGTATCTGCTATTGACTCATAATTTACTACAATAATTGTCTTCTGATCCACTTGCAATTTATATGCATATCAAAGAAAATACATGAGTAAGACACCTGGCATTTTAGAGATGTCAATTACATTTAATTCTATTATGCTAACTTTTTGTCTGGGCCAAAATGTGATACTTCCAACAGATGCAGTAAAGAGCTCTAAGAATTTTTTATGTCAGATAAAAAACATACATTAAGTTTGTTATAATATTTCCATATTTACAGTATTTTAGTCTGTAGGCTCTTAAAGGAAAAAAATCTCAACGATTCTACTGAAAGGTCAAGAAAGAAGGTATTTCTTCTACTTCAGATTAACTTCAACAGTGAAAAAGTTAATTTTGGAGTTTACTAATTCCAAAACAGAATTGCAAGCTAACAAAGAAGTGCTTTAGGTTTATCCAAAAATCTGTTTTTCTTCTTACAGAGAAATAGTCCTTTTTTTTTCCATTTTTTTTTTTTTTTTTTTTTTTTTTTTTTTTTTT